>VOPJ01006298.1:0-27648 GCA_014673585.1 Semibalanus balanoides
TTTCTAAATCTAATACAATATTTACATGATTAACGTTTTTGTGCACAAATTTTCAGCCGCATCAACCAACCGAGTAGTTGCAAAAAAGGCTCTGAAAACCATGGCTAAGGTCGAATCGCTCTACGTGTGTATATTTCGTTTTACCTTAGTTGACGCGCGGAAGATCTCGCGTCTGCTTGGCCATCAGCATATACAGTGGATAATTTAGGTACCTTTATATGTAATGTGTCATATGTGGCTGGAAACGGACCACGACTACAATCAAATAAACACAGAGTGTATTATTGAAATTCTGTAAAAAATAAATGTCGGCGTCCTTTCCTGACATCTGGCGACTGCAATGTCCAAAACGCGCTGACACGGCCAATGCGGCCATGTATAAAGGTCTTGGACCGAAACAAAACTGTGCGTGTAGGTAACCATTTGAACGTATGGCGCAACTTTTGAAATGCGTCCAGTCCACCTAACACTTGCTTTCATCGTAACGACTTCTCTCGGTGCACCCTAATTCACATGTCTGGTTACCACACAAATACTCCAAACTGTCCACAACCACCCAAACGAGATCGCCTCAAATATAAGATATACCGTTTTCGAGAGACGTCGATTTACGTGTCGTACCGAGGCAATGCACCGTGGCAGTATAGTCAACTGATCACCTCTCCATCCAATCCCAGGGAGACGCACACACCTCCGCCATGTTGGATCGGCAGATCTCCGGCGTCAGTGACGACTCTGACCCCCCCCTCTCCATGCCCTCCTCCCGTCGTAGCGGCCATATTGAGCGTGCCGCTCAGCCAGTCGAGGCGCGTCGTTCGCGTCGACGGATAATTCCGTCCGGCACGCCCGGAATCTGACTATCCCATTACACGAACGAGCAGCGCTACACTTGTCTCGCTTGATCGAGCCCGTTTTCAGACAAGCTGCAAATTGAAAACGGTCTGTCGGCGAGGGAGGGGGAGGGAAGAGGTGTGAGGCAGGAGGGGATACACCAGCGGTCGGATACGGAACCAGACGGAGCGGTTTTGAAGTTGTACCACTCGGCATCTTCTATCTCGACCTGTCCGAATGAAAAGTATCACAGATCAAACAACCAGGTCCTTCTAACAAGCAATTAACTTGCGACCGTTTTTTTTAGTCGGCTAAGTATGGCTCACCATTTTACCTTGGTGCGGTCAACCTACCTATATAGGGTTCCGATAACCATCAATAGCCTTTTTCATAAAGATATACACACCGGTTGTATGTGTAGTTTGTAGTAGGCTCATAATATGTTATATCTATATGGATTCCATTAACATAATATAATATTATAGAAACATATTATACGTAGGCACATTTACAATTCGACTTACAACTTTTTATGAAACAAATTGAATGTGTAAGTTGTAAAATCGGAATCTACAACCTACACATACAACTGGTGTGTAAATGTCTTTATGAAAAAGGGTACTGTTCAGCGTTTCAAAATGCCTTTACAGTACTGCAAGTTTTCATTTAACCCTCGCCCGGGTAGGGCAAATTCACTGCGTGTCCGGGTAGGGGGGTTGGTACGACCCCCTGGCGTTTCTCCCCTTATTGAGCTAGAGCTTCGATTAAAGAACGGCGTGTTGCTTGTGATGAGAGAAAGCCATTGACATATGATTTTAAGGTCCTGGGTTGATAGGTCTGAGGTCATGTCAAAGACCAAAATGTCACAAATCGTAAATGTGTGAAAGTTGAATACTGATCGAGCCAAAATGATAAAGGACCATCTTATTATGCTTAATACATACCAAATTTGGAATCAGCGTCAAAAAACGACCTAATAACTGCCAAATTAAAAAACGTCATGTCAGGTCATCTGAGGTCAGTGACCTTGGTTGACATTTTAAGTACATGACCCCAGTGAAACATACAACTATGTCAAATGGCTCCAATATTTTAAATCAGCGTCAAAAACTGTTCTTAAAGCGACCAGAAGCCCAAAAAGTTATCGGAGGTCATCGAATGTCAGTGACCTCGGTTAACCTCAGAAAAGGTCAGTCGAGGTCACATTCTCAGCAGAAGACACACCTGTCACCTGGAAACACCTTTGCATTTGCTCCTGAACGTCAGACACTCGGCAACTAAACATGTAACAAGGATCGATACTACGGGACACCAGTTTCGCCTGACAAGACCTTGAGGAACAGATCATAGGTCACGGGTCATAAAAGTTGGAAGTTTAAATTTTCAGAGTAAATGTCAAATTGTTCAAAAAAAGGTACTGCAAGTTTCATTGCGATCGGTTACAAACTACGTGAGTTATTTGGGAAAACCGAGGGGGTGGCATCCACCCCCTACCCGGGCGAGGGCTAATATGACTGCTCAATTTATAAGTTGAGTGTAGACATGTGTCTGGATCCCGAAGCAGGCACGTAGCCAGGATTTTTCAGAGGGGGGACACGTCGGAAAGAAATCAAATATTGCTCCCTAACCATATGCCCAGTCAGCAGGTAGGGTCGGATTTTCCGAGAATCCCATTTTATGTAGTGTTAATTTATTTTGCTCAGGGTGGGGCCATGACCTCCGTGCCCCCTGGCTACGTCCCTGTCCCGAAGTTGGATCTGGGATCCCAGTGGATCCCTCTGAGTAAAGCACATGAATATTTGGGATCTTTCTGGATCCCTCGTCGTAAAATGCTTCGGGATCTGATATCTCAGTGGATCTCTAATTTAAAACTAGCCTCACAACTTGAAACACTAGGTGAAGGGGCTGACATAAAAATTTGTGGTCTCCATTTTGCGTATTATATATTTTGCGTAGGTATGTAATATTTCATGTAGATAATTAGTACCTGTAAATTACCTTTTAAGTTGACCTAATAACAAACATAGGTAGATCGACACAACTATCCAGATTTCAGCTCGATCCCGGATCCAGGCACATGTCTGGTTGAATGCATTCCCTAGACGCGCTTTTTAATTTAGTTAAGTCGCCTATTTAATGATACGATTCCTACCTATGTAGGTACTCGTTACACTGTTATAACAATGTTAGTGTGCATACATATGTACAGGCCACTGCAAAAGTATTGACAGGTAGGTACAGTGTCCAAATATGTGTTAATTTGGGTGGGAAATGACAACCAAAAGTGAACAATTTTTTTCCTCTTCCCATTTCAGGAGTGATTTGAAATGGGGAGAGTGGGCCATTATTCACTTTTTGGTGTCATTTCCCATCCAAATAAACACATTCTGGGACACTTTGCTTTCATTTAATTTAGTGCTTTCATTTAATATGCGGCTCAATTTATAAGCTGGGTGCATTCCTTAAATGCGCTTTTTAATCTAGATAAGTCGCCTATTTTATCATGCTCGTTGCCCTGTCCTAACAACATGTGTACACACATGTGCGTATATGCGAGTATGTGCGCTCATGCGTGTGTCTGTGTAACACACACACACACACACACACACACACACACACCTACACACACGCACACACACCTACACACACGGCTTTCGCTGCCGCCGTAGCCCGCGGCCGTCCGTGTGGGTGTGAGTCTCCCGAGCTGACAGCGGCATCAACAGACCATCATGCAACACCAACATTGATTAATGCCTGGCCGAGATGCGGTTTTAACACTTAGAAAATGAAAAGTGGCCGTCAGCGGGCGCCGTTCTGCCGGTGTTTGCCTGAGGGGTGCGGACACCGCGGGGTGTCCGGCCGTGCCTCTGTCGGGTCGGCGCCGCCCCGCCACCAGGCACGCGCCACCTAAACATAAATGAATAATGCCTGCATACAGACGACACAACGATCCGAGAAGCAACACGTCATTTAAACAATTTGACCGGCCTCTGTCGTCGCGAAGGCAGCTGTGTTGAGGTTAGCAGCGAAACACAATGGATCGCGAGCGAGGCGTGAGGCCAGCACGGGGGCGGCCTGAGGCGCCGCCGTTGGTTCCGGGACTGGGCCCGTGGCTGGGTCCGGGGCTGGCTCCGGGGCTGGGTCCGGGGCTGCAGGGTTCGAGGATGGCTCCGGGGCTGGGTCCGGGGCTGCAGGGTCCGAGGATGGCTCCGGGGCTGCGTCTGGGGTAAGTCAACTACGTCAACAACACAGTAGGTATATTACACTGGCGGATCCAGAACGTGGGCTGCAGCCAATTTGGATGGGACGAAATAAAAAAGTTTGAACACATTTACAATCTCATAGGATGTAGTTTCCTTGTACCTCATTGAGCGGTTTAAAACAGGCATGTCTTCGTACAAGTTTATTATATTTCCTTCTACATTACAAAATGTGTCAAATTTCACCGATTGCAGACGATTTGGGGGAGATAAGGCCCCTGCCCCTCCCCTTGGATCCGCTAGAGGGTATATACTACATACCCATTGACATAAAAGAAACTCGAATTGCAACATTTAACAAAACAATCAGACAGGTTTATCTTAAATGTATGAATCATGAATACCATGCCTTGATGTCAAAATTATGCCGTTTAGCATCGATGCCTTGGACAGTCACTAGTCATTCATTCGACGGCCGGAAGCAGTAGGGCTGAACGAGTGCCACATCCGGCCAGGGCTGGGTAGTCAGTTGCAGTGCAGTGTGCACTATAACAGTCAGTTGTGTGCAGTGAGCATGACAGCGCTAAGCGTTACTGACGTCTTGCATCGCACAATACCTAATCAACTGGAGATGCAGCATCTTCTAAGTTGCAATATTGCAGCTATCGGCGTTATAATAGTTCGGCCATGGGCGTCGAAAACGGGGGGGGGGGACAAGGGAGGAATCGTCCCCCCCCCAAGCGGGAGGCGTCCCCTAAACATTTACGGATTCTAACCCTCGCCTTACGGGGGCCAAAATCCGTAAATATTTTACCTCAGGGGAGAGGGGCCTGTTAGGCCCTCCTGAGATTTATCTTGAATAACTTTTTACACATAAAGTACGGAGCATCTTGCTTAAATTTTAATTAGTTGAGCTTACAACAACTATACGTATGCTGTCAAAATTTTATCAAAATTGATAGAGTCGTTTGAGAGATAATGACGTTTTAGTGACGTAATGTTGTTGAAAAAACGATAAAAGTTGGAAAAATTGTAAAAAATATAGTTTAAAAGCAAATTACGAACAGAAAAAAGTTGAAAATAACATTTGTTTTAAAATGGTAATCTCGGATAAAAAATGGTCCTTAAAATTTAAAGGAAAAATATGATTTCTGAGAAAAACAATAAATATGAAATCAAAACTTTCAAAGATGTTAAAAAGCGAAATATATGTGGAAGAACTGAATATGGAAAATGTCAGGGACGTAGCCAAGGGGGGCGGGGCACGGGGGCCATGATCCCCCCTGAGCGAAGTAAATTCACACTAGATAGAATGAGATTCTCTGAAAACCCGACCCTACCCCCCCCCGTCAGCAACATATGGCTGAGGAGCAAAATGTGATTTCACACTAGATCGAATAAGATTCTAGGAGCAAAATGTGATTTTTTCCCGACGTGATTTTTTCCTGAGCAAAATCCTGGCTACGTGCCTGGAAAATGTCCACACCAAATTGCAAAGCAATATCTCCATTTTTGACTGAGTGATGGCTCTAAAAGTGTAAGGAGCTCATGACGTCATTTTTGTAATCCTTTTTTATCCGATACGGACAAATCAATACCTTTTCTGTATGTCTGTGATATAACTGGTCTAGGAACATGTCATTTTATTTACATTTATTAACATCTAATTTTGAGGTTTTCTAACCGAGCAAAATCACTATTCTGGACGTGATGTAGTCGAGGTCATTCACTTGACCTGGAAGGTTCCCCGTTGACCTGAAACCTAAAGGTTGCATACCGTTAGATTCCTCACATGTCGGCAACATGCTGGTTCTTACTGCGTTGCTCTATGTTGCTTGGTTTGGAAGTTAACCCGCGCGGCGTAGGGGTCTCTCGCCGAACGCGCGGCGTAGGGGGGGTAAATATTACCCCCCTCTTTATCTTCCGAACCAAATAACGCACGCGAGACGCGCAAGGCGGCGATCGACAAGCTCTTAATGAAACAAAATCGAATGCATACCCGAAATTTTTCATGTTAGGGTCGAAATGTAAGGTCACGGTCAGGTCATATGGAAAGTTCGAGTTAATTGAGTTAAATGGTTCATTCTTTCAATTAAAATCCTTTGATTAAGACTGTCAATGCACATAAAGCTCTCAAAGGTGTAATACCATCTATTGCATTAAGTACAAGTGAATTGCATGCAAATGGTCAAGGTCAAGGTCAGGTCACAAAAGGTCACTGTCACGAAAGAGGTCAAATAAGCCTTGTTTGACACATGTTTTAGGGGTCATTTTTGCACGTAAGAATCGATAGAGAACAGTCATTTTTACAACTTGACCCCGTCAAAGGTCAAGATCAGGTCATCTAAGGTCCAAACTGAAACTACTAATATGAATAAACAATGCAGTGTTTCTAGGGTTAGTTTTTGTCTCATAAACACAAACTGACATTTATATATCTGTATCGGTCAAAAAATCCCAAAAAGTTATTTTGAAAAAATGACGTCATTACCTACTTTTGCTTGGAGAGCAATCAGTCACTGAAAAAAACGAAGCTATTTACTTTGAAATTTTGGGTCTGGGTATTCATACACTTGGTTTTCATATATATATTCCGTTTTTTTTAGATACCTTTGAACTTTTCAATTTTTGGGAAAAAATTTCTGAAAACTATATTTTTTGATTTTTGGGGGGTCAAAACCCAAAATGTTGGAAATCGAAATTGCCATCTTGTAGAGAATTACATTTCCCTTCCTTATAACAGTTTTGCGTTTGCCGATTTGCTTTAAAGCTATGTTTTCTACGAATGGCATCACCAATTTATCGTTATTCAACCAAAAATGGCATGAATGACGTCATCAAAGACGTTCCATTATCTCCCCAAAGTTCTCAACTTTTTTCAATTTATTTTTTTTAGGTAAGACGTCAAATTGTGCTGAATAGGGGTACTGAACTTTACGTCGTTATCTGTTTACCGTTTTCCAAAGTTATTGCGGAAATACGGAGGGGGGGTAATCTTTACCCCCCCTACGCCGCGCGGGTTAACATGGGGGTCTGTCAGGCGGCGAAGGTGAAAAAAGCTCCCGTAAAGCGAGGGTTAACATTACGCCTATGGGGCATGGGCGTTGCATGGAAATAATCGACTTCAAAATGACTCCGTCATCCCAATTTTTTTTAAGGTGGTGACGTCCCTGAGTTCGGCATTCATTGGTAATTTTGTATCATTAGTGCTGCATAAGATAACCGCAACAGTAAGAAACTGTTCCGCTATGCATTTATGCGATGTACAGGGTGTTTCACAGAGAATGTCAATTGTAAACAAATAAAAGTTCCAGTAAGATACCTTACTTCCGAAGGATGAGCGAGCCCGTAGAAACCCGATAGCAAGGAAATTGATCTACTGTGATCTAAACTTTGTTTACCTTTGCTTTTTGCGCTGAAACTAATTTGTGTTATATATGATTTGCCTGATTCAAATTTTTCACGTGCGCACCTACAGTGTGATCCAGAGTTTGACTTGTGCAACATTGACAGTGGTGTGGTCTCAAACCACACACAAAATTTCAGTTTAATCGGTCCAGCCGTTTCTCAGAGCTATAGCAGGATAACGTTTTCTTTTCTGACATCCCTGACGCGTCACGTGCCACGTGCCATGCTGACCCCTCACGTGAGACGAAACATGTGAATAGCATAATTGATTAAATGGGACTACCAGGTGGTGAAGACTGCTTGTCAATCGTATGCGGGATTCCAAAGACATAAGCTTCTGAAAAGCGCTACGGTCGGGTCGGGCCGGGTCGGCCGCTTACATGCTCCCGTATTCAGTGAGGTCTCGCAAGCGCTTGACGCTCGCTCGTAACAAGAAGTAGGAATAGTCGGAGCACGCACAAGTTAAGAAATATGGTTGCAAGTTGTTCGACGTTTTAGTTTCCAGCACGCAACATAGCCTTCACACAACCAGTGCAAGACGAGAGGTGAATAATCGAAGATGCCAGACTATAGGTACCCTCCTCGCGCCCGCCTGCCGGCAAGATACGTCATATTCCGAATAGCAGTCGGCATAGATGATCTTTTAAATTTAGACATTTTGGGGGAAATTGAAGCTGAATATCTGGAGTATCGGCTCTGACATTGTATGATCACTGACCGAGAGGAACGTGACGCGTGTTGAGCAGATGTGTCACATATGTGGCCGGATAGCTGTGGGACGTGGGTCTCTGCCTGCGTGACGTAGGCGCGCGCGCGCGCCGCTGTCCGTACTGTGAACCCGGCGACTTGTCGGTGATTATTTAGTACTCGTAGCTGTCAGCTCTGATTGGTGAAGTTTCCCCACACTTGGCTATCTAATTTAGTTGTCATGTGAGGTATTGTTCCCGACTAATGGATCACGGAGGTAATTTGGCTCGCCGCTGGAGCTTCCTGGCTCTGGCCGGCTGTGGTGGCGGCGGCGGCGGCGTTGAGGGCGGCGGCGGCTGTGGTGGCGGTGGCGGCGGTGGCGGCGGTGGAGGCTGTGGGCAGCAACACCTGGCCGGACGTGACGAGACCGCACACAGCGCCCTCCATCTCCTGAACACAGCGCCCTCCTTCTCCTGAAACATCCCTGTCCCTCTCCAGACATCGCCCCTGTCTTCTCAGTCAACGGTATAAAGAACCGCCTAAATTGTAAGGCAAGATGTACATATGTATTTCGCAACTTCAGGCCTTATAAAACATGAATGTAACTGGTAACATAAGTAAACAACATAAGTTATAAATTTATAAACACCACAGCCGGCCAGAGTAAACATAAGTTATAAATAGCATGCTAATTTATATTTTCTGGTGAAAATTACTCGAATACTTTTTATTAAAAAAATAAGTAAAGGGAAACAAAAGATGAAAATGATTTGACATACGAAAAGAAGGTTCTAATTTTCATATCATTCAGGTAGTTTGTATTACGTCCTGTTAATACGGTCCTTTAAAAAATAAAAATATTATATTTTCATTTATTTCATACGCTTAAACATGGTTGATTTATTTCGAATAGGTATAAGGCAAAACCCTGGAAAAAGATGACATCAAAACAACAAATTGGAATTGCCTATACAGTTAGGATCGAGCCACAATACTTGAAATCAAGTACCAGTCGGAGAAACCAACAAAACTCGTCATTAGCCCCCCCCCCCCCACCACCACCAACCAATAATGGGATTGTCGGGCTAACGTTATTGGGGTTTCGTGGTTGGGCGGCTAAACGCAAAGCATGTGTGTCAATTACAGCTACAATTGGGCTTATTTGGAAGCCCACGTGTGGCACAAATTTGAAAAATAAAGGCCAGCTCGACGAGTCTCTGCGTCGGTTACTATTTCGTGTCGCCTGCGGCCTGTCCGTCATAAAAGAGAAGACATTTTATTGTACGATTACTTGGAGATTGATTTTGACGCCGACTGGCGGTAAGGCCAGAGTGGCGCCGCCCGTTTATGGCTCGGTGGTTGGGTTTACCGACGTCGTTACGAGTTGAGCGAGTCATTTCGGACCGATATTGGCCGCCAGCGAAATTGGGTGGGATCGCTCGGTGTCCCTGCCACACAGCCTTAACTAAAAGCCACGCCTCCCTGCCCTCAAGTCGTTCAGCTTCTGTTGGAGCCTGGAGGGTCATAGGGGTCATGCCCCCATGGGGCTGAAATCTGCCCCAAAAATTGACATATTTATTTATTTCAAAGAACAAATGTAAACAACTTTGCTAGGTGAAAGTCAAAAACAAAATAGTTTTTTAGTCATATAAGGAAGCCAACTTCGATGATATTTTGAAATGTTGCTTGGCTTTTGGATCTGTCACCAAACCAACCGCATGACCCTTCTGAATCCACTGGTGCATAAGAACGATTTCAGAGCACAGAGCTGTCAGCTTAGAATCTTACACGCAGAGTTGTATTACGAAATAGCTCCAACTTCTTGCGGGATTTCAATTGATTAGCGTGTTACTGAAAACTTTTAACTTAACATTCTGCTGGTGAACAGGTGTGAAACAACGGAATGGAAGGGCTTACGGTCCAGACAACTATGTTTCCTGAAGAGCTCTGCAATCCAGTATCCAAGTGAAGGGTTTGAACTAGAAGATTTATCAAGCCAAGCGTTCATATTTTGAATATTGCATTGTGCCGCAAGTGACGACACTCAGCATTATCCCGCACATTATTTCGGTTTAATTTTATAACGCGTACCTACACTATTGACGAATTAAATACATGCATTTGTGTACGTAGCTGTTCCCGGCAGCATGCCGCACACATCACTTGACAGTCATCATCAGAATAGTTCCTGGGCGTGGTATTCCTCCCACCGCTCGTCCCTGACACATACCATCACCTACAACCCCGCGTCCTGGGTGGCGGCCCGCCCCGCAGCCGCCCACCTCTGTCTACCCTGTGGCCTGTACCTACCTCTCTACACACACTGCTCCGCCCGGCTCCGGCGCCCGAGGCCCACAAAAACCGCGTGGCGTGCGGTGCCGGCCCACTTGGCTGCCATTGCCCCGGGATGGACAGCGCGCCGCTCAATTTCGGCCCGTAAATGGCCGGGCGTGTGATTGGCGGCTGGAAGGTGAGGGGGTCGTAAACGGAACGCCGGTCACGCTCCGCAAGCGTGCGACTAAACGGCCATAGGGCGGTGGAAGATGCCCGAGATGGCCGGTACAGCAGAGAGTAGAGCTGAGATGCCTGAGATGGCCGGTAACAGCCAGGAGAGTAGTGAGTTGACTGAGATGGCTTACTCAGAGAGTTTTAGAGCTGAGATGAACTGAGATGGCCGGTACAGCCAGAGAAGTAGAGCTGAGATGACTGAGATGGCCGGTACAGCCAGAGAGTAGAGCTGAAGAATGACTGAGATGGCCGGTACAGCCAAGAGTAGAGCTGAGATGACTTGAGAGTGGCCGGTACAGCCAGAGAGTAAGAGCGAGATGACTGAGATGGCCCGGTACAGCCAGAGGTAGAGCTGAGATGACTGGAGATGGCCGGTACAGCCAGAGAGTAGAGCTGAGATATGAGATGGCGCGGTACAGTCCCAGAGAGTAGAGCTGAGAATGACTGAGATTGGCCGGTACAGCCAGAGAGGTAGAGCTGAGATGACTGCGATGGCCGGTACAGCCCAGAGAGTAGAGCTGAGATGGACTGAAATGGCCGGTAGCAGCCTAGAGAGTAGAACTGAGATGACTGAGATGGGCCGCGTACAGCCAGAGATAAGCTGAGATGACTGAGATGGCCGGTAGCAGCCAGAGAGTAGAGGCTGAAGCTGACTGAGATGGCCGCGTACAGCCAGAGAGTTTAGAGCTGAGTGACGAGATGGCCGGTACAGCCAGAGAGTAGAGGCCTGAGATACTGAGATGGCCGGTACAGCCAGAGAGTAGAGCTGAGATGACTGAGATGGCCGGTACAGCCAGAGAGTAGAGCTGAGATGACTGAGATGGACGCTCAGCTGAAGTTCAGAGCAAAGATGACGACTGCGACCACAAAGCGTCCAGCTCACATTTATTTGTGACACGATTTGGTCTACGCAGCAGCATTTTGTACATACATAGACATCTTTCGAACAGTGTGGAGAACGGAAATAGTGATATATTATATCTCAGCAATTATGTACAGCCGGTATGTATCTTCCCCTTTTTAGTTTCTAAAACTCATCTAATTTCACTTCCAGTGGTGGAACTTTATGAAATCAACAGGGGGGCCCAACGGCCAAATTTGCGTTACTATGGAAAAATTATATATATATATTATATATATATATATAATATTTTATAAATATATATATATATATAATATATATTATATGTAGATAATAAGATATTAGATATATATGTGTGTGGTGTGTGTGTATGTATGTATGTATTTCAACATTGGCCACATATACATAAAACTTTTTTTTACAAATAATAACGAATTGGACAAATGATAACGTTTATGCTCTCGATGTTTTACCACTTCAAAACAATACGTATGGGAGCATTTTAGAGCAATGAATTGTGAATAAATATATGTTGGTGACGCATATCGCATATCTCTAATTAACAATTGAGTAGGCATCAAAAATTGAAACCTTATGAATTTCCATATACAATTCATCTGCTCTTACAATTTTCCGAAATTTCCCATTAGTTTTCTTGTATAATCAAATTTCATGAATAATTATACCGGGTACTACCGGGTTAGCTACCGGGCCGGAAGTACTCGGTAGTACCCAGTAAATAATTGGTTGATGAATTTGATTTAATACAAATAAACTCATGGGAAATTTCGCATTGTATAGAGCAGATATAATTATTCAAAGTTTTAATTGATACTACAAAAATATCTGGGAAAAAGCCGTGTTTTCCTAGACTGAATTACCCAGAGCGTAGCGCGAAATATGAACGGGTACTACCGATACTACCGGATAAAGATAAAATCTTCGTAAAACGGCTAATGGAATTGCTTCAGGAGTCTAGGAGTTCAGGAGCCAACGCCTCATCACGTCGTGTGGCTCGTCGAAAATTTATAAGCTCGTGCATACTGCACATCTATATCAGACACAATTTAACAAATAACACGACGTAGCTTGCAAACATTATTTAATGACTTTGGTTTTCCGATCAGTTGGATGCTGCATTATTTAAATGCAACTCAATTTGACATCTCAAAAAAAAAAACTCAACTCGAAATTATAATTATCGTTTACGCGTTAGGACGCCTCGCGCCACCGCTCAAAAGCCCCAATTCATTAATTTCATCATTAATTTCATAAATTGACATTAATTGACCCAGGGTGCCCATTTAGCCGCATGATAGCGTGATCGGCGGCACACACGAGTTAGCCGTCTGATAAGCGCGGCACCGGTGACCCCAGCGATAGACCCGTGACTGGCGACGAACTCTCCCAACGCATGAAAGTTAGGCGAAAACGCACCTGCTTTGCAAAAAACATAGGAATAATTACTGTAAACGAATGGCATGCTGTCAATTGTGCTTACCGGCACTGGGAGGCTGGGACGAACGGCTCCTGGGATGTGGGTGACGCCGCAGGAGGGATGTTGATGGCTCCTGGGAGTGGATGGCCAGGATACAAAGCCAAAGCCAATGAATGAATAATTATTCACGAAATGCAAAATACCTATTTGTAAAAAGTAGCATCTGTCAGTAAAACACTGTTTAAGGTACATTAATAAATATAAATTTTCGCATTTCACATATGAACGTGTAAGCTGGTGAAAATTGAGTAAATTTCGTATTTTTAAGTGTCAGCATTAATTTTAATTTCCCATGAAATTTTAATGAAATGTGTCACGAAATTGGCCTGACCTAGTTTATCGGACAACCGATATAGGGACCCTACGAACCCGAGCTGTGTCACTTATAATCACTAGCGGATACAGAGGGGGCAGCAGGGGTTTTGAGCCCCCCGCCCTATTGCCTGAAATTGGCGAAATTTGACATATTTCTCACTGTAGATGGAAATCTAATAAACATTTTACCAAGGATATTGTTTTGAACGTTCAGTAAAGCTTACAAGGAAGCCAAATCCGATGAGTTTTTCTAAATTTGATGAAATTTTTAATTTAGCCACCTATGCCACGTTCTGGTATCCGCCAGTGATTATAATTTGATGAAATCCTGTGGGTTTGAAACCGATCTATTTAACACTGTTCTGAAGCACAAACTAAAGCATTTTTAAAGTGGAAGATTTTTTTTAGATTTTACATCGGCAATCGTCAGGATTTTTCATTGGGGGGGGGAACTTGTCTGGCAGTTAACCTACCTAAGGCAAGCCTTTAAATTAATTCCTGATCTGTATCGATCACAGGGGGCCCCAGCCAGAGGATTGGTGGTGGGCATGTATTTTTTTTCTGATATTAAATTCGTTTTCAAAGACGAGCCCATGCTCCGAAACTATGGAACCGATCTAGGTAATTTTCACCAATTCGATCTGGCGTGGTCCAAAAGGGTGTTTGTTCTAAATTTTATCCGTTTTGCTCCAATAATAAATTGCCTAAAATTTGACCAAACCATCAAAACTGTCTTTGGTGGTTTTGGTCTAATTTGGTCCACTAAGATTACAACCAAAATGATAAGCTCAGAAAGATACTTGTGTTTGGACCAACGCCAGTATCGAATGGTATAAGAATTTACCCAGATCGGTCGAATAGTTTCGGAAGCATAAGCTCGTGTTTGAAGAGTCCGTCAACGCAATTTAATGTCGCAGAGAAATGCAATGCTGCCGGTGAAGGAGTTTGACTTATAAAAGAGGGGGTGTGACTTCAATCTCCGTAACTGTCTTTTTTAGTCCTTATACGTCAAAAGCTCTGAGCCAATGGAAGGCGTTTCGCTAAAATGATCTCAGCCAATGGAAGCGAGTTTCTAAGTTAGCGACTAGCGAGTCAAGTTTTCTATTTGTTGTACCTATGACGTCAGCTTCGCAGTTCCCCAAAAGCCGGAGATTTGTACCTCGCATCTACATACTTGGAATACATAAGGAATGAATGAATGACCTTGTTCATTCAAAAATAGCAAGACAACCATTGCTACCAAAAGTTAGGTTTTTCCATATGATAATTTTCGAGCAGCCAAAAAATGGCGGGCAGATCATATAATGTGGAACCACATATGTGTAAAGAAAACGCAAAAAAAGTCGAAAATACTTCGCAGAACTGGGGGGGGCCTCAGAGCCACTATTGGGGGGGTGCCCGACTCAGCAATTATGTACAGCCGGTATGTATCTTCCCCTTTTTAGTTTCTAAAACTCATCTAATTTCACTTCTGTGTATTCGAAGGACTGATATAAGGGAATATGTGGTACATACCTAGGTAGGTAACACATGTTCCCCTTCCCTTAAATCAGTCCTTCATGTGAGTTTTATAAACTAAAAAAGGAAGGTACCTACATGCTATACCGGCTGTATGCACACTGCACAGTGTAGTGCAAATATTCTGTCCACTTCATCGACACCACCTCTGTTTCTTTCTCTTGTCTGTCGGTGCTGCACGCAGTGGAATCCAATGCCATTACTATAACCCTCGCCCCGGATCAGGGGCGAGGGCATACATAGTTTTAGGGACTATTTCACTGCGTGCTAGCACCGACAGACAGCACCCATGGACAATGTTGATTGTTGACATTGAACTTAAGGGGTGCGCTTATCGAAAGCTTTTTAAGAATACTTTCTACGCTAGCTTCCGGCAGACAAAAACAAACATCGCCCCAGAGAAATGGAGGGTTTTATTCGAATAATGCACTGGAAGGACTGCTACAAAGCCGTTTTCACGAAATATTTATTCGCCGGGTGCATCGACATCGGGTGGTGTCGATGAGGTGGACAGAACTTTTGCACTACACGGTACATATATCGTGGTGTACGACCATGAGCAGCATTTTCGACATAGATTAATAGGCGAATAGTTTTCACTTGGAAAAAAAACGAGAAGAAAAGTTCAGAATGATGAAAGAGAAGGCAAGAAATTAAATTATCATATTACTAGTAAGCTCAAAGAACCTATATTTAACGCGGAAAAAGCAAATTAAATGTCATATTTGGTGATAAAATCATCATTTTTTTCCTCAAAAGTAATGCGAAATCAGCTGCTGACAACAGCGCAAGTCATTGATTTAGTAGGGATCGTGGTCGTATACACGGTGGTACTTGCCCAAGTACTTGGTTGGCAAGATGCGGAAAAAATAACAACCGCGTTGGGAAAACCATCACACGTAACTTGCCTTTAAGTTAGGTATTCGTCACTATTAGACTTTAACTATGAAATGTGTAGTGTCCCCGCCATCGTCGCTCGCTGTCGCGTGCTCTGGGCGGCTGTCTGGATTACGTGGTCCAAGGTCATGGCCGGGCGCCTGCGCCGCGGGCGGCCAATTCAAACAGCGCACGACGCCCGTACTGGCTGCGATGGTGGGGTTCGGCTGAGTGGGGAGGGGACAGACTTCAACCATTTGTTAAACCGCGAGCCTGGAACGTTCAAGCGCCACGGCGCTGAACGACTACGCATTACGCTACAGAAACGTTGTTTAGACAATTTTTTTATAGAATATTTAAAACATCAAATCATCTTGCATAGCATTACCTGACAAAGTTCATTCTGCAGTTAAAAAGAATGAAGGTACTGAAACAGTATGGCTTTTGTCCAGCCTTACACTTCCTCAGCTTACGTCATCTGTGCGTCCATAATCATACGTCAACTCAGCCAAAATCACGCCAATCAGCGATTGAAGTTCCGGGTTATACCCCGGTCCCGACTTTTAGGACTGATATTACATAATTAAGAGTTTCTTGGAAATGTGAAATCGTCAAGTCCACTTTCTCGAGCATGCGCCACAACTTGGCTATCTCAACTCAAAACCTAATGTTAAAGGTGAACTATTCCCTTTAAGCTTTTTGTCAACAAAGACTAAATCATTTGTGGCCAATCGGATTTTGCGACTCTTGTTAATGATAAGTTATATTGTTGTTAGTAATAACAAATTAGCATTCCTACAACAGTTGGAGTTGACCATTAGGTATTTGTGTATGAACTATGATCCTACCTACTTTACAACACTGAAATGCTAGAATCTCGAAATTCTAAGACGAGGAAGTAGGAACAGTGTTTCACTAAGGGCAGGGAAGGATTGATGACATTTTCGAGCAAGGCGGCAGATGGTGTCGATATGTTAGGTACATACATATGTGTGTGACAGCTGCGGCAGATTCTCCACCTCTGATGGTGACATCGGCTGCCCCTGCAGGCGGGCTGGGGTGCTGCCGGGGGAACCGTCCGTCGGCGGCGGCGGCGGCGGCGGCGGCGGCGGCGGCGGCGGCGGTGTCGTTGGCGGCGTCACGGGCGGCTGCGACCCCGGCCCGCCGCCGCCGCCGCCGCCAGCGCAGCCATCTTATCGACTCCGATCAGCCCCGCCTGTAAACAGGCCGCCAGCTCCGCGCCAAACGACGCTTAGCAAGACAAACGACGCTGCGCGCCTTCTCGTCGACCGAGAAATCCAGATTAACGCTCGTATTTCTCGAGCGTCGCTGCCGACAGGAGCGCGCGCCGGCTCCGGCAGCGGCGCGACGGCGGCGGCGGCGGCGGCGGCGGCGGCGGCGAAGGTGTAGCGACGGTGGTGGCAGCGGCGTCGGTTGACTTAATTGGTCCCACAGGCGCAGCGGCAAACACACCGCACTGAGTTGTTGAGTGGCGACATTCGTGGCGCGTGCCGCCAGTGCACTTCGACGACAAACACCACACTGTCACACACACACACGCACACACACAGACATACACACACACACACGTGAGCGCGCGCGGTGGGTAGAGTGTCGGGCGCCGTCCCCTCAGTCTGCACGAGAAAAACGCGCCACCCCGGGGGAAATGTTCCGCCATAAGCGCTCCGTTATTGAAGTCACGGATGTTTTCCGTTTTGGCGCGCTGAAGGATCGCGTTAAATTAGAAAGGGGCTCTGTCGCCTGGTGCGTAGTATGAGTGATCGTGACAGCGGAGCACCAGGCGGCGGAACCACCTACGGCGGTCATTAAGTCGTGTTCACTGCTCGCGCCACTGATAGGTTGACCTATCAGCGGCGCGAGCAGAGCAGTAAGCATCAGTCTCTTTAGCGATCAAGACATTGTTTTTCCCCTTCGTCAGGGCTGCAGAGTCGATCGGTTTTCAGGTTACTCCGTCTCCAACTCTGAGTTATACCCCCGGAGTCGACGCCTCTGAAATAATCGACTCCTTCTTTCAGGTGCGTGTGGTGTTGGGGGGGGGGTCAATAGGCGCCCGCAACTGCAGCGGTTATATGCAGACATGTGCCAGGATCCCAGGCGTCTTAATTTTTGAATCCGGATTCTGACAGTGATCTAGGTGATACAGTGTTAATGTGTGAGCATCTTGTTGCGTCTAGCTTGCTCCTTTGTTACTGAGCCTGTTTTGTTTATTTAAGTATCACAGCGCTACGAAAATAGTCGAGCATCTTTTTTAGGCTCCTGGCAAGATACCAAAAGACCTCACTCAGGCTATTCTTATGATGTTCTGATACTTTGATCAGCGGAAAAAACTTGCATGCAAAAATGTAAATAAGGACTAAGGAGCAATAAGTTGTAATGCACTAAGTGTTTTAGGGCATTGCCAGTTGCCACAATCCGCATTCAATGGTAAAAACACCTGGGGGGGGGCATGACCCATTTCTGGTTATATGTCGCCCTATACCATCCCCAAGGGCCCACCACACCTCTGAAATTTGGGGGTCGGGATTGAGTGAAGCCGATTGGTCGCCGTCAGCGATTAGTTGTTGACCGTTAGGGGAGAGTCTATAACAGTAGTTTGGGAGGGGCCACTGGTGGTTGGGTCGATTAAATTGTTTCATTTTTGCACAGAAGACGTGAAATTGATGTAGAAGATGCCCAAAATTTCAGGCTGATAGCGCTATTATTTTTTAGCTATTGCAAAAGTTCATCAGGGGCCCAGTCAATGGCGGGTTAAATATATAATACAATTGTATTTTCCTAATATGTCATTTGCCAGTGTTTCGCTGCTTGCTATTGCAACCCTGTCTATTTCTTTTTCAAACTATTGGTGTAAATACACGTGTACCGAACCCTTAGAACGGGAAGTGTTCTCATTTTAGAATCCCCCTTGACGAGGTTTCTGAAGAATGTGTTCTGGCGTACCGATAGAGCAGCCAGAAACTGGTATTAAAAGAGTTCAAGTAAAATACTTGTGTGAGAATGTGAGCACGATACTTGGCGTTATTCTAGAACGTTTGCTAGGTGTTCTTTTTCCGTTCGGTAGCTGTTTGGCTCTTCGATTATCCCTCTATAAGCTCCTCTGCGTCATGAGATGCAGTGTGAACCCGTCGCAAGGTAACTCAGTAGCGAGGGCTACACTCAGTCTACCCGTACTGTCATCTCATTGAATCACGTTTTCCGACTCCAAGCCCCACGCCTTACAATTAGCTAGCCGTGAACGTACACTGTTCTCAATGTAAACGAGGCCGGCAGTTCGTGGTGCTTATGACAATCGTTCGTTACCCCTGTCCGCTATCCTCGTGCCTTCCGGTGATGACAGACACATTTGTCGCGACGCTCGCGTTACTCACTGGAAATCCAATCCAAGTAAATTAGAATTCCCGGGAAATCGAGCGTTAGTGGTTAATTGACGTAATTCTAATTACTTGGGCCAACAAACCGGAAAGTTCAATTACAGTGCGGGTGATTTAACTGGGCGAGCTGCTTCTGGAGCCTGGAGGCGTCGTGGACTTCCTCGTCGGCGGGTGGCGGCGACCAGATGGCTGAATAAAACAGAGAACCACCGCTCGCTCTGCAATGCGTCTTGAAGTGCAGTGCATGAAGTCAACTGTCACTGACAGTTGATTCCTGGCAGTCTATCAGCCGACATGTGTTGGATGCGACTGCTCCACAGCTTGTGCCTTTAATAGCCACTAATACCAGTCATGTTTACTGGCCGACTCACAATGACAAAAACAAAGTTTTGAAGGACGACGAATCCCCGAAAGATTGGCTCTGTTGTTTTGTTTTTATAATCACATTTAGCTTCCCAGAGCATTACTGACTGCACAGAACAAATTTTTTCCTAAAATAAGTTAATTATCTTTAACCTGGACGTGTGTCGATTTTCGGCCGGGTTCAGTCTTTTGACCATGGGAATTGGCTCAGATGCCCCATTGCATGTGTCCTTGCTCAGACTTCACCAGGCGCGGATCCAGGGGGCGCTTGGACGCCCCCCCCCTGAGCCTGACCTTAACCCATCCCCGCTCAGCCGGCTGTCCTGACCTAAGCACATCCCCACTCAGCCGGCTGTCCTGACCTTAACCCATCCCCGCTCAGCCGGCTGTCCTGACCTAAGACATCCCTCAGTCCGCTGGTCCTGACCTTAACCATCCCCGCTCAGACCGGCTGTCCTGAACCTTAACCCATCCCGCATTCACCGGTGTCCTGACTTAAACCCATCCACCCGCTCAGATCCGGCTGTCCTGACCTTACCCATCCCCCACTCAGCCCGGTGCTGTCCTGACCTTAAACTCCCATCCCCGCTCAGCCGGTGGTCGCCTGACGAATCACGCTGTCGAACTAGCAAGCAGAATTTATATCAAAAAACTCTGATGGAACTCAGTTAAGACGTTTTACAATTCGAAGAAACTAGGCAAAGTATCCAGATTATAAGGATGTATAAGTTAATAGAACAGGAGAGATTAACAGTAAACTGGAAAGTAACTTAGATTATAGAAGAAAACCTATTTAAAATGTCCCCACTACTAGCCCGCTGCTGCTCCTGACCTTTAACCTCCCCGCTTCAGCCGGCTGTCCTGAACTAAACTTATCCCCACTCAGCGGCTGTCCTGACCTTAACCCATCCCCGCTTCAGCCGGCCTTCCTGTAACTAAACCTATCCCACTACAGCCGCTTGTCCTGAACCTTACCTCCCCGCTCAGCCGCTGTCTGAACTAAACCCATCCCCACTCAGCCGCTGTCCTGACCTTAAGTGCCATCCCCACTCAGCGGCTGTCCTGACCAAACCATCCCCAGCTCAGCCGGCGTCCTGACCTAACTCCATACCCCGTTCCAGTTCCGGCTGTCCTGAACTAAACCCATCCCCACTCAGCCGGCTGTCCTGACCTTAAGCCCTCCGGTTCTAGCCGGCTGTTCCTGAACTAAAACCCATCCCCACTAGCCGGCTGTCCCCTGACTATAACCCATCCACTCAGACCGGCTGTCACTGACTTTACACCCATCCTCGACTCAGACCGCGCTGTCCTGAACTAAACTAAACCCATCCCACTATGTGAGCCGGCTGCTGCGACCTTAACAAGCACATCCAGTTCAGGCGGAGAATGGAACTCCTGGCTGTCCTGAACTAAACCTTTTCATCCCCACTCAAGTCGGCTTGGTCCTGAGGGACCGTTAATAAAACCTCCCACTCAGAACCGGCTGTCCTGACCTATAACCCCCCCTTCACAGTCACCCCGGCCACCCCCCAAAAACCCCGACACCGGCCCAGGGCGTGAGGTCCCCGCCACCCCACACAAACCCAACCATGACCGCCATCCCCGCTCAGCCGGTGTCCTGAAATAAACCCCATACTCTCAGCTTCAGGAAGCCGGCTGTGCTGAAACTTAACACAACAAGAAGACCCCCGCCCCATCCCGCTCAGTGTCGGCGGCTGTCTGAACTTAACCCGCCATCCCCGCTCAGCCGCTGTTCCTTGACCTACACCCACGCCGGGTCCCATCCCACACTGTTCAGAACCGGCTGTCCCTGACTTTAAACGCTATACCCACGCCAGGATTAAGGAGTGCTCAGGCTGGCTGTCCTGACTTAACTAACAATTCCTCACTCAGCCGCTGTCCTGACTTTTTAAACCTATCCCGCTGTATCAGTGGCTGGTCTCTGCGACTTGAACCCATCCCCCGCCAAGCGCCGGCTGTCCTGACCCTTAACGCCATATCCCGGGCTCAGTGCTCCGGCTGGTCGCTGACGGTATTGAACCCATCCCTACCAGCACGACTGGCTGTTCCCTGACCGTTACCGCAGGACGGTCCTGCTTCAGCCGGCTTGTCCTGACCCTTAACTCCACATATTGATTTCGCAGGCACCCTGCTCAGCCCGCTGTCCTGACCGCCTTACCCAGTGCCAGCATCGGCTTACTAACTCGAGCAGTGTCCAGAACGGACCCCCGGGTGACGACGCATAGCCCGGACTCATGGGTCGCTCAAGACGGGCTTGTCCTGTTTACCTTACCATCCATTGTGCTCCTGATCCGCTCAGATCTACAGGCGCGCGCTGTCCTGACCTGAACCCCAATACCCCGCTCAGCCGGCTTGTCCTGCACCTTAACCCCCCATCCCCACTCAGCCGGTCCGGCCTGCCTGACCTTGACCCATCCTCCCGCCAGCGACCGACTTAGGGGCCGGCTGTCTGCCCATTAACCATACATCCGAGATCCCAACGTTAGTCCATATTAGCCGGGTCGGCTCGGCTGTCCCTGGACCTTTAACCAATCCCGCTCAGAGGCCGGCTGTCCTGGCACTGACCTTACGCCCATCCCCCCACTGGGGCTTTCTCAGCCCGGCTGTTCTGACCTAACAGCCATCCCCACTGGTCAGCCGGCTGTCCTGACCTTAACCCATCCCCGCTCAGCCGGCTGTCCTGACCTTAACCCATCCCCACTCAGCCGGCTGTCTTGACCTAAGCCCATCCCCACTCAGCCGGCTGTCAATTGTGGGCGATTACCGCGCCAACAGTGAGGATGTGGCTGGACAGCTGATCGGTGGGGGCGCTACTCAGCTCTCATCTAATGATACACTACAGGTGAGCTTCGCCACCGCCGCCGCCGTCACCGTCACCACCGCCGCCGTCACCGCCGTCACCACCGCCGCCGTCACCGCTATGGTGGTCCCGGCCATCGGCATGGTGCCGTTTGACACGCTCAGTTTGCCTGCAAGACGCAACTTAATACGCTCACCAACCAACACTTTACCGGTCCGCTCACCAAAAGTGTAAATTCCGACCCATTGCCAGCTGTTCCTGTCATATAATCACCTTCAGTATTCACTTACCATACTTATTAAAAAGGATATTAACTTACGTGAAACTGCAGCGTAGCCGGCAGTAAATCTACCTGAATAGATGCTAATCACGTATCGCAGTGCTGCTACCCACGAATGCGTGATTTATCGTGGCACCGTCTCTATGGTAATCTATCCCGGAATAAAGGACATTTTATAGTGGCCTTGCGTGGCTTGTCGGACTTTATCGCCGCGGTAATTTGATATCGGTATGACGGTAGGTACTGAGTGGCGGCGGGTGAGCCATGTTAGAGGCGCCAGCCCCGACAGGTGGCGCCCTCGCTGTCGGCTCCTCCGCGCGAGAGGCCCGACCAGGAGGGAGGCAGCCGGCGACCATCCGGTCCCGACCAGAGGGAGCCGGTGAGTAGACGGTCCAGATCACGTCAGGACGCGATACAGAAGCGCTACCAAGTCGGTTATTATGATGTAATGACGCGTGGTAATAATATTATGGAGTGTTCTTGTGTCCTTTTATATTATTTCGTTCTTTTGTACTGCCTTCGAAGCGTTTTGATCTGTTTTGTGGAATTTCGGATCCAGAAATATCGAAAAAGTTTGTTTGAGAGGCCATGCCCAAAAAGTTGGTATAGGTTAAAAAAATTACCGGATTTTGCTTGTAAGCTTTCCATTTAGTCTTAAAAGCGCGCCTGATCAAAAGTTGCACGGATTTGATTAAAATTGGGAAAAAAATAGGAATTCAATTAGGAAATGTGACAATGATCGACGGATTTCAGTCGACTTTGCGGGAGGGCAAAGTGGTCTCTTGAATCGGTCATTGTTGTTATCTGTTGCATGAAAGCTATCTAAACGGGAGGGCATAGCCCTAGTGGTCTCTTTAATCGGTCATTGTTGTTATTTGTTGCATGAAAGCTATCTAAATATGACAATTGAAAGGGCAATAATCGCAACCCATGCAGAAATGGCTATGCAGGCAACCCGTTATTTAAATTATAAGCAAATTCACAAATTTGGCATGGAACGAGTATCTATAATATTGCAAAATATAAGCTACTATATCTCATTTACATGGATTTTAATTTTCATCAGCCTCATAATGCATATAAAAAATAAGCCTTTTGTAAGCTACACGACAAAGAGTATTCTTCATGGCTCCGAGTGGAAGATAAGGATATATTTTCCAAGCGGGTGAACTGGAAACCGAGCGCGAAAGGAGCGAGGTTTTTGTCAGGACACGCGTGGAAAATATTTCCTATCTTACAGAGGGAACATGACGAATGCTTATCTTTCTAGGTAGAGTTGATTCAGTTCAGTTCAGTTTTGTACTTGATGTTTCGTCGAAAATCGCGTGACCTCATCTCCGAGAGGGGATGCAAAATATAACACATTATTCACGTTTTCGTTGAAACGATGCATTAAACATCTTTAATAATTTGCACTTCTCAGAAGGATGCGAAGATAAAAATATTCCTAGCATGCAGACCCAATGGAAAATCAAACTCTACTAGAAAGATAATGTTAACCCACGCCCCGCTGGGGGGGGCATAATCTGCCCCCCTTCCCGGATTTTCTCTATAACTCAAAAACCAGGGTAGATACCGACGTGAAACTTGCAGTACCTTATCCTACAGCAATGTGACGCCTTCTTATTTTTTTTTAGATGAAATTGATCAATAACTTTGGAAGATAATGACCTTTTGATGACGTCATATCATTCCATTTTTGGTGGAAAAACGATGAATGTTGGAAAAAATAGTAGAAATTGGAGGTCCGAAGCAAATAAAAATATAAAAACATCAAAAGATGAGAAATTGCATTGAATTCGAAATGGCAATTTTGGATTTGCAAAATTGTAAGTTTTTGACCCCTATTTTTTTCAAAAAAATTATCACAAAACAAACATTTCCAAAAATATTTTTAAACCGGAATATATGTATAAGAACAAAGTATAAGCAAAATCAAACCAAATTTCAAAGCAATATCTGAATTTTTGACTGAGTTATGACTCCCCAAGTGTAAGTAACTCATGACGTCATTTTCCCAAATACCTTTTTTTTGACCTTTTTTGACCAGATAGAGACAAAAGATATCACAGCTGTTTTTCTGAGAAAAACTGGACTAAGAAAATGCATTTAAAAAAATCATTCACATTTGACCTCATATGACCTGACTTTCACCTTTTTTGGTAGTCAGGTTGTCAAAAAGGGCTTCTAGCTATCAACGAACTTACAGAATGCGTTGTAAAACAACTCCGATACAGACATATGTCTCGCATGACTTTTCGCAGAGCCTCTTGCCAACCGTGACCTGGGTTTTGTGACCAACGATAGTATGAGACCTAGACCCTTGTGTTCTAAAATGTGTCACACTCTTATGCTTAATGCGAGGAGGTTTCATTATATCACTTGAGAGCACTTTGTGCTCAAGATCGTTTAAACATCCTAACGGCTTTGTATAAAAAAATGCCCAAAACAAAAAATACCTCCATTATTTGACCTATTTAAACCATGTACCTTTAGACCACCTGACAATGCGTGGAAATAAAATTCGGAAAAAATTTATCGTATGCTTTGGGTGTGGCATCGCAATGAGACTTTTTATACGATTGTTCCCATTGTATTGGCGCGTCTGCGGCTACGCGTTATTTCTGGTTCAGTAAGTATAACGAGGTTGGGGACATCTCAGAACTGACCCGCACACACGGGGTCGCGTTGGTTTGGCTTTACTCCCCCAGCTGGGGCTTGGGTTCACATCATTTGTTAAAGTCTATATCGTCTCGTGCTTTCGTTTCTAACTGTTCTTTGTTTTACTTCTCCCACATAGCACATTGGTCTAAATGTCAAGGAATCGTCGTTGCCCTCAATTAAAAAGCAGTCGTCAAGAGATACAGCAAGTGGCGAGGCACTCATCACTCTTTCAACCAAGACGAATTAGTTGCCGCACCCCAGTCTCTCATCAGGCGAATATAGATCTACTTGCGCTCACATCCCGCGTGAGAAGAACAGCAGCTGAGAGCAGTGCATGAGTGAGCAAGATGCAGAGAGCACGTAGTGGTGAACGCACGAGGCACTTATCGTGGAGAATTGGGAACAAGGTACTCGCGAGTAGCATATGGCTGTTAGTGTTAGGTGAATGTCATGCTCGCCTTTTGAATCACCAGAACCCTGTTGTTGACTGGGCTAAGAGTAGGCATCCTGATTTGAAATTCTCATACTCCTACCAGCGGTTTTTTGGACGCATTCCCTTCAACATGGCAATTTTTGTATATAGAAAGAAGCATGTGCAGCTAACATAGTCTCTAGTTAATAATATTAAGCAACTTTGCAGAGGCTTACCGTTGACGTGGTGCAACTCATAGCAGTGAAACGAGTGTTAAAGTGTGCAAGAGTCACGATCCCACGTCCCAACGAGTCACTCGTCCACACAGTCCTACGTCTAGTCGTTGCACCGTCCACCCGTACCAAGCGTCACCACCGGCACCACACCGCCACCAGTCCACGAGTCACTCGATCACCCGTCACCGTACACACAGTACCACACCAAGAGTTCAAAGGTCCTACCGTCAAACACGAGTCCACTGTCCACAGTCCAACGGTTCCACGAGAGTCACACACGGTCTCACGCGTCCACCGATCAACGCGGCACCGTCCACCGTCCACCGTCCACCGTCCACCGTCCACCGTCCACCGTCCACCGTCCACCGTCCACCGTCTACCGTCTATGGTATTGATCTGAAACATATTAGAGGCTATTAAAGGCTTAAATGATTCTGAACTTTAAAGGAAACCAGCCACATTGCCAAATCAGTGCGAATGTGCTGATAACGGGTACCTGGAATTGTTGAATATGACATCGGTTTGGCTAAATTACTAAGATATAGGTACCCCTTAAACAATTTTTTGAAAACAATATATTTCGAAAACATCGACTCGTGTATTCCGTATATATTGCGAGAAATGGCGCAAATGTCAAAATTGCCGCGTGTTGTTATGACTTTGTGTGTTTAAAAAGTATAAAAATGAACTGTCGAAGCTCAGAACTGTATTATCTAATATTAACTATTTATGAAATTCGTAAGTACAAATGCAGTGATTTTCTCATCATGGCTTACACATTTACAACTGGCATAATGTTGTGCGTGGCGAAGGGTTCACTTGCTGATCCAATAACTCTCCTTTTACCACATGCTTTCAGATGAAGCTTTTCGACATAACGCTGAATGACAGGACAATACATCAAATATATTCGGCTGGAGAGTCATAGGTGTGGATTTGAAGGGGGAAAATGGGGGTGCTACGGGTGTGAGAGAACCTGAGGGAGCCCTTGCCAGGCCAATATTGAGGGTGCCAAAGCACCCCCAAAGAGATATAAATCCATACCCCTGTGGAGAGTCCATACAACCAAACAGAATAGGTAGGGTAGATCTGGGCTGGATACATAAATTTTCATAGTCAACCTTCCTGGTCATCGACTCGTGAAATATATTTAAAATCTGATACTTCTGTAAGAAAAGTGTGTCTTTCCTTCACCAAAATTCATATTCGTTTGTATTCGTTCTTAAGCATAAATTGCTACAGCGACAATTTTAAACACCTCTGCAGGTGATACATTTAACACCGCTACCGGGGCAAAATGTAGGCTGTACTTGTATCTACCCGCTGGAACGTATAAAAAGAATGACAAAAACATACTCACATTAAACACTGTTTTTATTGGTTACTCCCTGCACTGTCCTCTTTAAGATTGTTGTCAACGCCCTGTCCCTGTTTGCCCCTGACGCGCACGCGTACGCTGATGATACCCAGATTCTCGTTTCCAGCAAAAAAATATTCCCTCCCCGAGCACATTACCACCATGGAACAGACTTTGAACTCTTCGGATATCTGGCTCCTCTCTCACAGTTTGAAGGAAAACACCGGCAAAACTGAGCTAATCGTTTTCAGCTCTCGCCGAAATTGTCAGGGGGAGCTAGCCCGATTTCCATTCAGTTTCGCGGGGACACGATCCGTGAGAGAATTACAGTGAGGGATCATCTTGACCTGGGGGACTGTGGGACGGCTCTAGGTGTGTAGGCTCTTTCACCAACTGGAGAAGGTCCAGCTCGTGCAGCGC
>VOPJ01006299.1:0-17095 GCA_014673585.1 Semibalanus balanoides
GCGTCTCGTACGAGTAGTACGTTGTTTTGTCTTGCGAGAACGGCCTAGAAAATACATTAACTTTTTGACACAGAACCAGACTTTGCAGGTGAAATCGAACACGCTTAATCTACCGATGGACACCAAAAACTCTATATCGGCCCGCGAGGTGGCACGCTCCCTTTAACATAAACTGCAACATATGTACACTGATTTCCTTGATTTACCAGTGCAGTGCCGCAAAAAACGCAACAAATGTTAATGATGAACATCTTTGAACGGCTTGAGGGGGGGGGGCTAAGGAATTATAGATATGTCAAATATGATACAAAATTCGGAATCAGCACATCAAAATGTACCAGATCCGAATCCGATGTCCGGAGCATGACTTTGCAACATCAAGTGCAAAACAGGTCACCTAGGTCACTGTCTGTGTAAGTGTCTGTGTTCGTGTCTGTGCAGTCTTTGTGTCTGCATAAGCGGGCTGCACTGGCTGCGGGTCTTACCTTCAGGCGGGCTGTCCAGCACTGCGTACTGTCGCAGCTGCCATCTGTCAATCCATCGGGTGCTGACGGCGGTGTATTTGTCCTGCAGGTGGTCGCCAGACAGCAGGTGTTGCAGACGCCGTCGCCAGAAGCGGGCCGTGGCGGCGGCCGTCGGGCCGTCCATCTCTGGCAGCTCACGGTTGAGCCACGCCTCCAGATCAGCGGCGAGCTGCTGCTCTAACAACTGGCGCCATTGCTGATAGGTGGTCAGTGGCTTGAAGTTCCGCCTCCACTGCTCCGCCTCCTTCTGGTCCTCTCTCTGCCACCAATCACTCCTGTCTGGCACGGCCTCGCTGGCGGCCCGCAGCAGCAGCTCCGGCTGCAGCAGCAGTTCTTCCCGGCCCCGTGGCGTGTCCAGCATGGCGGTCAAGCCGACCGGCCGCTCCGCCGGGGGTCGGCACAGCTGCTGACGACACCAGGCGGCTACTGCGGCCCGGTCACCCAGCAGGAGCTGCAGGTCTGACTCGGTGAGAATGTCCAGTAGTGGCTTCACCGGCCAGGTGAACATGTCACCACCGAGTGACGTCAGTCGCATCCCGTCCACCAGGTCAGCCGGGGCCACAGACAGGGCCTGTAGCAAGTAGCACTGCTGGTTGTATGTGCCCGAGAGACGCCGGTGACGCCACCCCAGCAGGGTATGCTCGGACAGGCGGACCAGAGCAGGGATATAGTAATCAGACCAGCGCTGCCTGCAGGGAGCAGTGGGGCGGTAGGCGGTACCGTTCACCACAGCCCGCCGGATCAGGAGCCGCGCCAGACAGAGCCGAAGCTGATGCTCTGAGAGCGGCTCCGACCCACCATCCAGCAGGGAATCCAGACCATACTGCTCATCACAGTTTGCCATCAGGAGACGGATGGCCTGTCTCCTCATCAGCCTGACTGACTTGATCATGTCCTCCAGCTCGTCCGTGCTGAGGCCCGCCACCAGGTTGATGGCGGGCCAAAAGAAGCAGGGCAGGCTGCCGGCAGTGAGGTGGCGCTCCAGCCAATCCAGCACCATTTGGACCCCGTTCATGACGCCTATCCAGCGGTCAATGGGCTGGTCCTGCACCAGCCAGAGCACCGAAGTCTTGATATAATAAGATTTAAGTGCCGGCGCCGCCCCGATGTCTTTTAGGCAGGTCTTTATGGCCTTCACAGCCTTCACGGTGCCGCGCTGTTTTGGGCTCAGGTGTTGGACGGCCACCACCTCTGCCCGGGAGAACGACACCCGCCACTCGGACTGTTGGGTGTCGCTGCCCGGGCGTCCTGTCGGCACCAGGTGTACGCCGAACTGGCAGATGTCGCGTCGCGCCGCCGCCGGCGGAAAGTCGTTCACCCGGTGACGGTAGAGGAACTCCTCCATAGCTGGCCACCAGGGCACGCGGAGGCATGGCACGTAGTCAAACCCGCCGTCTGGCGCTCCTGGCCACCTGACATTGACTGCTGGGCCGCAGGTGGTGATCTCGGCAGACTGATATAGGACCCGGCAGTGGTTCTTCATCAGCTGGCGGACTGAGTCAGCCGACAGAGCTGACAGAGGGGCGTCGTCGCAGCACTGTGATGTCCGAGCCCAGTGCAGCGTCACGAAGCCGGGGCTGCTGGTGGGCTTAGCCCACAGTTTTGGCGCAGACTGTGGGCTGATGCAGTCCGGCTCCGCCCCCGCCCCCGCCACTGCCATCCAGTGGACGGGGCCACCGAGCTCCATCATGATGTCGATGTCCGATGCGCTCTGGACACCAATGATCAGGTCATCCAAGCCCTCGGCACTGCTGCCGGAATGGCCTAAGTGCAGCACCTCCAGCGGCTTGGCTGACGAGCAGAGCCGACATTCGGCGGCGGCGGCGGCGCGGCCGTCCTGCAAGGCGCGCCACAGCGGCTCCCTCATCAGCAGCCAGCGGACTGCGTCATCCAGTTCGCGGATAGTGAGGTACGCGAGCTTGGAAGCCGGATGGTAGTCTATGAGGTCTTGGGTGGTGAGGAGAACGTCAATGGCCAGGTGAGCCCCCGCACCGCACCTGGCCATCAGCCGTTCCACCTGCAGCTCCTCCTTGCTGCTGACCGTAGCTGCTCCTGGTCGTAGCTGGCTCATGACGCCTGTGCTGTGCGTAGGTGCCGCTGACAAGTGTTGTCTCGGAACTGCCAAAATAAACGGACGGTGTCACACTGACTGGAGCCTGCGAGTTAGCGTGTTCTTCTCGGCTTAGCGCCCTATACACGCGAGGAGCAGTGAGTCGTGGCACGGGCACTGATGACGGGCACTGCTCCTATACACGCCTGCAATGACGGGCAGCAACTCGCTGGGGAAACTTTGGAACAGTGCATCTCCTGAGGTTGAAGAGTTATTTCACATCGAGCAAGGCCATTTGCAAGATACCAGCAACAGGACCTACCACAGGTGGATCCAGAACGGGGTTGGGGTTGGGGGAAATTCCCAAAAGTATCACGCAATTCTGAAAACTCATCGGATTTCGCTTGTTAATGCAAAATGCATTGATAGCTGATTGAAAGCAAACTTTCCTGAGTAAAAGTTGCTTATATTTTTTCCTCTGTCACGACATGTGTCAGTTTGTTTACGGATGGACATGTACACGGCAATGTGTCAAGGTTTTGTCGCCGATTTCGGGCCGGAGTGGGGGTGAGTGGTTTGAGGTCAGGAATTTTTCGGAACGGGCGTATCGGCTGAGGGGGGATTTCGGCGGTGGTCGCGGCAGGTAAGGGGGGGGATTCGGAACGGCGCGGCATTTTATGTGAGGAGGGCGTGTAGGAGGATTTACGGAGGGGCAAGGGGAGAGAGGGATTGGGTGAGGAGCGGTCATGGAGGATTTCGGGCGTTTGGGGGATTTTGGGCTGCTGGGGGGATTTTGAGCGGTTGGGGGATTTTGGGCGGTTGGGGGATTTCGGGCGGTTGGGGGGAATTTGGGCTGTTGGGGGGATTTTGGGTGGTTGGGGGGATTTCGGGCGGTTGGGGGAGGGCAATTTACCCGTTCGCCCAACGGTAGATCCACTTAAACCTGCTTTGAAACGAACCCGACATTACAATTATTTGTGAAAATGTGCATTTTCTATCTAAAAGGTTTCATATATAAGGTACCAGTCTAATGTGTAGTCAAACAGCACATGCTCTTCACCTACTTTTATAGTGCCCCAAGAAGCCAGAAACTATGTAACATTTTTACTGATATGATTGTTGTTGCGTATGTGATCATGAACTGTGCTCGAAGATTCATACAAACATAAAATATAGGATAGCTAAAGCTAAACTTGTGTACGAACGTAAAATACAAAACTTTAACCCCATTTCTTGCGGGCGGCTAGAATTACGTTAACGTCAGGCTCTGACCCCCCCCCCCCGAGATCTCGAGAACCGCTTGGTCGATTTCGATGGGACAAACGTCATTCGATGCGCCGTCAAAATATCTTTATTCTTGGACCCCATTTTGTTAATGGGGGTGGCAGAGGACCAAAAATAGTAAGAATTTGGATGTTATTTTAAAGATCATTCCGGCAATGTTATTTAACTGGTTTTTAAGCCCAAAACGTTTTTAAGCTTCCAATAGACTGGGCTTTTAAATATAAAAAGACAGGCATCAAAACCAAAAACCATAGGCGTTTTCAGGGGACGTCAAATGGGAGGATTTTCTGATAACAAATATGCGCTGTTCGTAATTATTGGGACGGTATGAACATCACATGAGACCGATAGAGTGCAAAATGTTTTGTGAGACATTAAAGGGAATGTTTCACTTCTCTGAAAGTTGTCCAATGCACGCCGTTTGTGGTGCAAAATATGAAGTAATTGCTGCTGAACACTATTCTGACATTTGTTTCTCACAAACAGTGCTCAATTTCATGAAAAACTAAGTTTTAGTATTTGGGACTGATGACGTCATAGGTGAAGGAAATTTTTGGACATAGAAAAAAACTTCCACGCTGCAAACCATTCAATGTTGGAATTTTGGTCATTTTCCATTGGTCATTTTGAGGGTCCACAAGGTTTGCTCTCCTTGAAAACATTTCTTCTTTTTCATGTATTACTGCTAAAACAATTTTCCCATGTTCATTTTTGGAGGTTAGAGCACACTAAGCATGGTTGGCGTCTCGCTCAGTAGAGGAGAGGAGATGTTTTTGTTTGTGAACATGGGTACAAGACTTAAGGAAATCTTTAAAAAGTCAGCTAGACTAGTTTCTGGGTTTTTATTTACTTCAAAGATAACTGGACAATGAGGGCCATACACATCACAGTGCAATTAGCTCTGCATGCAATGACACATGGGATAATATGCCGGGATATTTGACCTCTACATCAACTGTCTTTTGAAAACATAAAGGTTGGACATTTTTTGTAAATGAAAATGGCCTGAAAAATGTCAGAAATTTGCTCTCAATCTGCTGGTCATTCTGCTCTCCGGGACCAGGTCTGAAATTATAATTCCAACACTGGCTGCAATAATGTATGACTAGTGTAATGAACAAATGTATGAGCCTGCCAAATGTAAAAACAAGTCTACTTTTCATTCAAACATTTTTGATAAAAGGGGTGAAGACGGACATCGGCTTTAAGCGGCTACCCTTCATAAAAAGGACTAGGGACTTAGGGTTTTTGGCTTTTTGCAAGAATGTTTCAAAACACCAAAACCTCAAATTATTACTTCGTTATAGACCTCTGTGGGAGTTTTTAACCTATCCTCAAAATACTTATAATTTCACAGAGGTGGTGGAATTCCAACAACTTGGCCATCTCAACTCAAATCTTATGTTAATGTGAAACATTCCCTTTAACGGAAACACAATAGCGGATCGTTTGACGTAAAAAAGGAAATTGGTCGGTCAATTTGTCAGATATATAGATTTTAGTTACAAGATGGCTCCCATAATTGAGGTTGGCGAAGCGATATCTTCGGAACCAACAATCTAATCGGAAAGACTCAAACGCCTTTCGGTAACCAATGTCCATGCTTATCCCCAAACACAATCTTAAACACATTACTGGTGACCTGTGACGTCACAGAGGTCAAACTAATTCTAAAAATGGTGACATTGGCCAGATTTTACCTTTGTGACCTCGTTTGACCTTTTAGATATTGACCTAAGGTCACCACAATTTCTCAAAGACACGCTCATGCACATACACCCACACCCTCACATATAAGCATGTACACACACACACGAACTCGGTAGATGCAACTACACACGCAAACATACTTAGTAATTCAATCTGTTTACTCTTGCTTTCCCCTCGTCCTATTTAAAATTTCCATATATCTCAAACATCCGTCAGAGAAAATCCCCTTACCAGGGACGTGCCGCTTGCTGAAATTTTCCCCGTTCTCGGATGGAGCGTACGGTTGGCCGCTGGGCCAGTGGCCGGGCCGGGCGCGAGGCCTGCCGGCTGGGATTGGAGGATCCGTGTTGCTGCCTACAATGCGCAGGGCGTTGGAGAAGAGGTCGTAGCCTGCCTGTCGCGTGCTTGGTCGTTCCCACTCGCATGCTGTCTGCGCGCTGGCTGCCGCCCCGCTCGCCGTGGCCGGCGCATGTTTCCGCTTCTCTTGCCGGTGCTTGTATGCTATAGATGGCCGTGAATGTAATGACCAGGTCATATGTGAAACTGTTTGTTTGTGTTTTTCCTGATTTAAGTTGAATTGGCTAGAGAGTGTCAGCATTAGGTAAACTTCGCCAGTAATGTATGTGAATAATTTTGGAGTGTGCCCGAATTTTGTGTGCTTGCTTGTATGTAAATACAAAACTTGTACTGAAAAAAGGTCACCACAATTTTAGCAAATTTAGATCATCATAGTGCCTGCCTACCTACCCTGTAAGTTTGAATGTTCTAGTTCACATGTTTCATGATATCTCATGGGGGGCACTGAAGAGCCTCCTCCCTCTCCAGTGTGCGTTAGTGGCATAGCCCTCTCCAGTGCGCGTGTTATGGAACACTTTATACAACAACAATTACAAACCTACAATCTCACAACCTACAAAGTAACTAGTAGGGCTACTGGGACCCGCCTGTGGGAGGTCCTGCTGTTGCTGACACAAGGACGCAGGAACCGGGTAGGGGAGGGGGGGGGGCAGCCGCCCCCCAATATTGTCAGATTTTAACGTTACGCCTATGACGTTGCAAAAAAAACAAAATCGACTTCAGAATGCCGCCGGCCCCTCAACTTTCAGAAGGTTTCGGCGCCCCTGTGCTGGCATCTTGCAAATGGTCGATTTGATTTGTGCTCGATTTGAAGAAAAAAAAACAACCTCAGGAGATGCACTGTTTCAAAGTTTTCCCAAAAAGTTTCGGCCCGTAAGTGCAGGACGACTCACTGTTCGCGCGTATAGGGCGTGAAGCCAAGAAAAACATGAACTAGCAAAGGGTGTGGACAGTTGCCGGACACAAATGCAATAAGTAATAACTTGCTCCGTCTGCGTCTTGTCATGCATTCCTTACTACCTACCTATACCTAACAATTGATACACAATATCACATTAAATAACTACAGATGTCTTCCCCAAGACATTTTGCTGGTCTTACTGCCGCCCAAATTTTTTACAAACTGCTACGAACCCGAAGTTAAAAAAGCTGCCCCAGTTTTGAATTTTGATGTGCTTGTGCCAGCCCTGCCCTGGCGAGATCTTGTCGAAACCTTCCACGTTTTGCAGACTGGCATCATGGACTTTGCTTACCTGGATTCTGATTTTTGAGCCATCGACATTCTTTAGACATGCTTCAGCCTGCTCGACATTCTTGCTGATCAAAATCCGTCAAAGCAAGAGCCTTCCGCCTACCTTGCAAATATTTACTGGAGAAGGTAGGCCCGTAATACTAGTACGTATGAGTATAAGTAGAAACACTGGCGGATCCAGCCGTCGGCATTGGGGGTCTTTTTTTGCGAAAAAGTACCCCATTTTTTTCTCGTTGGATCTGGGCCGCTCACCTTATTTTGGTATTTGAGTTTTACATATTCATTTTTTAGAGGGAAAAAAACATAAAAACACGATATTCCGTAGCATATATGCTACGAAATATAGGTACACATAAAGGAAATAATAACGTTTATCTCATACCCATTTGCAGGGGCGTTGCAGACAATTTTCCAGTGGCTGTTGGCTGAAATGACGAAAAAATGTGCGTATTTAAGCTTTTGCAGCATTTCAACATAGATTTTCATGTTATAATAGATACTTCTCTCTATGTTATATATAAAAGTATTTAGCGCCACGAAGTGGCGCGAAATTTTAACATGTTTGCCTGATAAAATCCAGAAATATAGGCGGTTGGTTTCTGCAAGACACATATGGATTTCCATGTTATAATAGATACTTTTTCTATGTTATAAAGTTATTTAGCGCCGCGAAGCGGCAATAATTTTTCTACGGGTTTGCCTGATAAAACTCAGAAATATAGGCGATTGGCCTCTGCAAGACACTGAATGAAATTAGTTTGCCAAATTCGTATATGCGATTACGAAACTTGCCGCGAAGCGGCGCAAAATTGTCGAGTTTTTGACTGGATTTCGACTGCAGCAAGGACAATTTTTACGATAAATTGTTATCATTCCCCGCAAAATTGTTAACTCCCCTAGTTTTCTATCAAGATGATTGATTTCACGCTCAGTACAGGAACGCGTGGGGGGCATACTTGTAATTAATGCCCCAAAATTCCTGTGGGGGTGAGGATGCACCCCGAATGCGCTCTGAATCCACCAGTGGTGTTTTTCAACCTTTCCCAAACGTTGAAAGAGCCAAACAAAACGGATGAAAACCCACGTTAGAAGGATGGAGGCATGTAGTATGGCATGTATGGCATGGGCCATACCATTTTTTGGAGCTGGAATTAGCAAATTGAAAAATCAAGTACCATTGACACCAATTTGGAATAAGCCATGCTAGCTTGGAATATTTTTTAGGTCCAAGACCTACAAAGACCTAAATAATTGCGCCGCGTAGCGGCGCAAAAATTTGAGTAGTTTGGCCTGGATCAGGGCTGGTAAAAACGGTTTTGGTGGCGCCGGATCAAATCTGGCCGAAACAAAGTGGCCCCGTGACCCCGTGACCTGAGGGGCCACTCTGTGCTGGCTAGGATCCCATTCAGCATGTTTAGGGCCCTTCTCACTCGCCCAGGGGCCTTTCGGTCTAGCCAGGGGCACCTACGACCTGTACAGGGGCAAAAGGTAAAACGCTTTGGTGCTGAATGGCCTTTTCGGCCCTGGAGCAAACTTGAAATGTTATTGTCTGGCGCCCACTTTAGCTATCATGATCGCACTTCTTAACAGCCCTGCCCTGGATATGCATTCCTCAATCAATTGCGTCACATTGGTGTATTGTGCGTCGTCTAAAAATGTATTGGTGGCGTTTAAAAGTGTGGTAAAAAAAGTGTTAAAGTGAACTAATTTAGCACAATAATAGCCGTTTATCACCGATGGATTAAATTTTGCGCGAAATGTTTTAAAACATCTTAAGATGTTTTGAAATGTTTTAGTATGAAAGTTTTAGTATTCTCATTCTTTCCTTAACTACACAACTTTTGCAAGCGAGTTTTGTCTTGAAATGTCTCTTAGAATTTTGTAATATGTTGGTAAGAATATAGTATGTTGCAAAATTGCGGTTTGGTGGTAATTAGCAAGATAATTATGTATAGGTTAGTTGTGATATGATGATAGTGTGTATTTTCACCCACCATGACACGTCCCTTACCAGACAGCAGATTGTCAGCAATACCTTAATTATTGATATATGCCATGACATCCGGCGGCTTCGAATTCTTGAGGCTGTTTACATCAGGGATAGGGACCCGACCTTATTAAACACCCAGCGCAGGGGCTCCGCACGTGGTTTGATATTGGGGGGGGGACGGGGCTCGGCGATGCGATTTTGCTAGTGCCCATTTAGCGGAATTTGCAAAAATATCATGCAATTCTACTTTTTTTTGCTATGATGGGGTGATTTTCCTCCTCTTTTCATAGCTTTTGGGTGAAATTAGCCATAAATTACAAAAAGGGAAAGGAAATACAGACGGCTGGTACCATCAGAAAGAGCTTGAATTGCTTGAAAATCTATAGCTTTTTACCATATGCCGAGACATCTCTTTGACGTTAGCACGTGAGGGTAGTGGTATTATATAATACCACACGGGGCCGGGAAAATAATTCTTTGGGACCGAGGTCCGAGCTGAATATTCCGCCAGAGACCGAAGGTCGAGGGTGGAAATTCAAGCACGGACCGAGGTCCCAAATAATTATTCCGGCCCAAAGTGTGGTATGAAATTTACCATATGCCGCTGAAACTGGACCAAATGAAGCCATATCTTCCACCATACTTAGTTTTTCAACCACGGCGTTGACAGTTGAATAAAGAAATCAGAGAGTTCATACAGTCATCTTTCTAATGCATACACTCTCTTTTGCTCTTTTCATAACTCTAGTTCATTAACGTCACACTTTATTCCCAACTCTTTATAAACTGGTTTTTTTGGTAACGAAGGGATTTTTGGGGAAAAAACCCAAATTTTTCGGCCGCGGGGCAGAAATGTTTTCCCAGATCAAATAACATTGAGCTGAAATGTTATACCGCCCTCACGTTAAAGGGATATCTCGGCATATGGTAAAACATTACAGCTAAATGTTATTTGATCCGGGAAAACATTTTTGCCCCGGGCCGAAACGTTTTCCAAATCTCGTGGAAATAGTAATAAAGAGCGAAAAATCCTGCTCAGCGGCATATGGTCAATTTCATACCACAAAATTGACCGGAATAATTATTTGGGACCTCAGTCCGAGCGTTGAATTTTTTGCCCTCGACCTCGGGCGGAATATTGGGGCGGAATATTCAGCTCGGAGCTCGGTCAACACAAAATATTTTTCATGACCCGTGTGGAATTATATATTACCATTGACGCAGACAATTTATGTTGATGCATACCTACACTTTCGAGAATTTTGATCTTGGGGTGTTTTGGAGATATTGAGGTTGTAATGGCCGTCATGGTCATGCCATTTTTTTGTGGAAAAACTATAAATGTTTGACAATCTTGCAAATGGAACTCAGAAGCAAATAGCAAACAAAACACAACATACAAAGAAAGGAAATAAGCAATCGCTCTGAAAATGGCTCCTCTCGAAGTTAAACATTTTACGTTTTTGACACATGCAAATACAAAATGTGAAATGTCTCACAAAACCGAAATCTTTAATTAACAATATTCAAAAAACCGGAATATACGTGAGAGAACTTAGTATGGAAGATACTCAAAACAAAGTTCGAAACAATATTTTATATTTGACTGACTTATGGCTCCAGGGACGAAGGAACCGTAGGGGCAGTGGGGGCAACTCGCCCCCTCAACTTTGGACCTGTGGAGGCGACGCCCCCCAACTTTAGAGCTAGGTGTCGGCCCTCCCCCGTATTTTATTCTGAATCTTTTAACTCTGAATTAGATCAACGGCATTGTCTACAAAAAAATGCTTATGTTTTGTAGAACAAAGGTGTAGTTTCAATCAAAAATTTAAGTAAGTAAAATTAAACTTCATTGAGTTTGGAACTGGTTTTGCATCTTTCCATCTAAACAGTGGCACCGCACCCATTACCTACGATTGACCATCGTAGCATGGAAAAGTCACTGTAAAATAGCAGCGCTTTCACCTAGTAGTAGTATAGGATATAATTTTCCTTCGTCGTAACGTTTGATAGAGCTATTTCTTGTCCACTAATCAGTAGTCATAAACTCATGGTTTCGCAAATGTTGTGATGCTTTTCGAGTAAATGCTACTATTCATGAAATATTAACTAGGTGCTACAGAGTAAATAATATTCAGTGTTTTTGGCATGGCGGTAGGTTACGGTGTTTCCATTGTTGTATAGCATAACGCGTCATTATAAGTCCTTGTAGATGTATGATGTCGACTCTGCTCTCCCTGACGTTCAGCAGAGGGAGAGTCGGCCAGGGATCCTAAAAAAGAAAAAGTGGTCCAAACAGAAAATTCCGGATCAAGGGCGGTCGCCCGGCATTGCCCGCACCCAAGAACGGGTGGCGCATATATCGGGATAGCGATTCCGCGATTATCGGGTGAACTTGGTGGCGATATTAATGGCGATAATCCTGTTGGCGATATAATACGGTGGCGAACCACAGCGAAATATCGCTTATTTTAGCTTGAATTTTTGCTACAGGTCAAGGTCCGTCAAAAAGTTCGCCCCCCTCCAACTTAACAGCACATTCCCACGCCCCTGTATGGGCTCCCAAGTATACAGTAATTTATGAACAAATTTGGTATTACTTGTTGTCTTTTATTGACCAGATCTAGACAATAAATGCACCGACATATTGCTTCCTGAAATCAAAATTTGCCCATAAAGCCATGCATTGCTTACTTATATTATAATTTTAAATTTTGATCTTATACGAACCTGACCTCGACTTCTTGTATGGATATCAGCGGTTGTAAAAATTCTCCTTCTAACCGAATCTATAGCGTAACACTGTAACAACAACCCATAAACACAATGTGTTTGCATGACTTCCGTAGTACCTCTTGGCCAGCAGTGACCTTTTGTGACCGATCTTAAACTGACATTAGTTATTACTTTCACTTTTGCTTAATGCAAAAGATGCAATTATACCTTTTGATGAGCACTTTGTGTGCGATAAATATGTCTCAATTTAAGTCTTTGGATGGACAATATTACCCCCAACTAAAAATGCCTATCTCAATTTTGACATTTGACCTGACAGTGACCTGACATGTGACCTTATTTCGATACAAAAATAAAATAAAAAAGGGATGTGTCTCATTGAGAGTTTTCTATTGCCACCTTGCGCGTCTCGCTGCGGTTATTGGTTCGGAAGATTACGAGGGGCAGCCAATCTCTGCTCGCCCCCAGGGCGCCTTCGGCTGGAGACACCAGTTGGGCGCGTGTTTAGGTATTTGCAATATCCAAGTCGTGCCATTTCTATCATTTAAAGTGCCGCGGATGGTGCTACAAATACTATAGACTGTTTGTAACCAGTCAGAAGGCGGCCCAAGACGTGCTGATGAATATTTACCAAGGGGGAAAGTCAACAGTTCGCTGACCAATGGGGAGATTGGTAGCGCCGTTTTTAACGAGGAGTAAATCTTATGCATGCGATAGCAGTGTATCATATTGCTTTGAGTCTCGTGCGGAGTTCAAAATTGTTCTTGAACTAATAAAATAGGCAGGATTTTGCGAAGGGAGGGGCTCGAAGAAAATGTGTCGCATAAGCTGTCTTTAAACTTAACCACAAATGGTATTTACAAAAATAGAGACCAATACAACCATGAGTGTAGAAAGTTGTCAAAGTTGGTGTAGACTTGGCAGCGGACCCAAACCCAGTGGCGGATCTACGGTTGGGCAAAATGGGCATTTGCCCCCTTAAATCGTCCGAAATCGGGAAAAAATGACACATTTTATGATATAGAAGGAAATCTAAGCAACTTTTGCAAAGGAAAGTTTGCTTCAAATCAGCTACCAATGCATGAGCAAGCGAAATCCAATACGTTTTCAGAATAGTGTGAGACGTTTTTGAATTTTGCTCACCCCAAACTCCCATTCTGGATCTGCAGCTGCCCATACCAAAGACCCATGGTGACAGTCCGATGATGCCAATTATCCGGTATCAATGCGTTTAAAATACGGTATAGGAATATAGGATTATTCATCATCGAGATCGATATAATTTATACAACAGGCAACCACACTACGGTCACAATCGTCATCGTCTGTGAGTCACAATGTACAGTGTATGTCTCAAATCAAGAATCTTCAAAATGTGCAAATCCGTGGTGCTACCAAATATGGCTACTATATGTAAAAAGTGCGTTAAATGATTTTTTTTTACTGATAAGCTTAAAAAAACTTTGTCCAAGGCTGTATTTTAAAGTTCATCTGGTGTTTCGACAAATTAAAATAAATTTAAGCAAAGTTGTACATGCAAGAAGATCATAACATTACTTTCTGGCAGAATACGGTGCATGAATATTGGGGGATTATCCCCCCACCCTCAAGATTGGGGGGGGACGCGTCCCCTCCGTCCCCCCCTGTGGCGGAGCCCCTGCACCCAGGTAAATGCGAGAGGAACCCTGCCTCTTTTTGACGGACTCCCCTTGGGCCACAGGTGGCATGTGACCCCACTGAGTGGAATGTGTCATTTCATTGGCAGAACATGGGACGCACGTGTTTGTGTTAAGACATATGTGCTTATAAGAAATGTGACGTTTTTGGCGAGCGATACTAATATGTCCGACTTAATGATATCAAAGCGCTTTTTATGTATTAATCATGGATGGTATAACATAATGTTCAATTATCACTATTCTGTATGATGTATCGAGTGTATGTAATGTCCTGAAGATGTCAAAAGAATGACGAAACGTTGAAGTATGTGTCTTGGTTTTAGTAAATCAAAAACATCTTGGAGCTTATGCTCGAGTTCTGGTCAACTCCAGTCTCGCCACGGCCCATCGACAACGAGCACCTCATCAGAAACATGAAAGCCTCTCAAGGGCAGCGTGCAAAAAGTTTTCAAAGATGGTCACGACACACGAACTGCAAAACGCAAAAATGAGTCACAATACTCTAGCAGTGATTTATACTCTCTTGTCAAATACATTTTAACCCGCACTCGCACGGGTCTCGGCGCCCTTCCTGGGGCTGGGGGGGCGGGGGGGGGGGGGGGGGGTCGACACCCCCTTCTAACTCGGCTCCTATGGGACATAGACATAAACTAAAAATACCGTTCAAGACCTCGGTCAATATAAGGGTTACCAGAGGTCATCGAAGGCTAAATTTTCCAAATTTAAGGCATAGCTCCAGATACCCCCAATTATCTCGGAAACTATGATAGCTAGAAGCAAACTGAAAAAAAAAACATTCGAAAGCTAATCAAAAATGCAATCGCACTAGGTATCCTCAAAACTGAGCTTAGATCAATATTTTAGGCTTCAGAGGTCGTCGAAGGTAAAAAAGTAGTGTTTGGTAAAATTTGTTTTCCTGAATAACTTTTATCTAAGAAGGATAGAGCAATTATTTTAACACCATCATCTTGTATGTCTCGTCGAGGCGCTTTGAAACATATCAAAATTTGACCTCACGTCAAGGTCATTTGGTGACCCAGGTAGGTTATGTTGCATATGGGGCGACGCGGCCAGACAAGGCAAACACAGTGGTATCAATCGCTCGTCTTTATCTCTTTTATTTCAAGAGTTATTAACAAATAATTGCTGATGACCTCAGACGACCTCAGATGACCTTGCAGAGATCACTGAGCAACAATTGCACCTAGATCATCCAGAATGAGCTAAAATAACATGATTCTGAAAGAATTAGCCTCATCCAATGCATGCTTTCTAAATAGGAAGCATTTGCTGATTTTCCCGTTCACTTATAATGGGGAGGTCGGGAAATTGACCTGACCTCTGGTCACTGAAAAGGAAATCCGCGATATGCTAACTGTAGGTAGTCATGCTCTTATGAAATCCTGTAAGTACGAAACCGATACCCCAAAAACTGTGGCTTTGGTGGGACCGCAAACTTTTTTGGAGGCGGGGTCACATGACCTAGCCTGGTGACCTGACCTCACATGACCTATTGTCAAAAATAGCAAAAGCTGTATAGAAGATGAATGAGCAGGTACTGAAAATTTAGCTGCGCTACGCGCCGCCGTTTTCCCGATATCCAGGAAAAAACTGAGAGGGGTATCTAAACAACCCCCCGTCCCGGCGCGGATTAAAAGTGACTCGCAGTTAATGGCTGCGACCTGATCTCTTCCGCACCAGCCGCCGCTGGCTGCAGCTCAGCCGGACAGGAGAAGTGGTGTTTAGTGCGGTGTTATATTATTAAACTGCAGCTCTAATAATACCGCAGCTTCAATTTGGTAGCAGTGTCCTTCTCGAGTGTTCGAATTATAGGATAAAACTGCAGCTCTAATAATACCCCAGCTTCAATTTAGTAGCGATGTTCTATTTTTTAAGGTTTGAACATTCAATTGAATGTCTTCATCCTCACCCAATAACCCCTTTCTCAACTTCCCCCACCCGAAAACCCCGGTCTCCCAACGTCCCCTAGAATGAAGGGTAGAAGTGGAGAACTATATTTATGCCAACGAAGTACTACGAACAATCAGCTGTTTGCGTGAACAGCTGAAGTTTGGCGACGGGAGGCACTAGGAAGCGGTGAGACATTAATTTTTTAAGTTAAAATTAGTTATAGAAAAAGATGGAGAAAAAAGCCTTTGCTCATGTTATGATGATGAAAATATGACGAAGAAAATATTAAATAAACAATAAACCTATAATTTGCCTTGCGATAAATAAATAAAATAAAATAATTAATACATCATAAGATAAATAAAATATACATGCACACATACACATATACAAATACATACACTTACACAAATACATATACTACGTTTTACCTGACTGCAAGTCTGTAAACAGACAAGCAGACAGACAGACAAACATACAAAGTCACTACAGATTGAGTCGCCCCAGTGAAACCTTTGTTCCCAAAAACCGCTAACGCGCTTTCTGGGAACAGACGAAGAAAATATTAATACATAATACATAAATATTAGTACAAAATATTAATACATCTCAGTCGTGACGTCCTCATCTGCGTACTGGCAGGACCACTTCAGTTGGAACCCTTTCGGGTAGAAGTTGTTCCCCTGGCGCACGTCGTTAGGAATCCATGGGTGCGACTTTGACTTCAGTATCTTGTTGCGCTAGGTTTTCTAGCCGCTGATGTTCAATCGTAACATTGCCGGTAATGGCACAAATGGATGGCGTTTTTGCGGCCATTTTTTTAAGGCAAAGAGCGCACCATGGGTTCACCGTCCCCTGGTCTTGCTCCGGAAACGGACTAAACAAAGCCTGATTGCACAGTAGGGACGTCTCAGCATGTTCTGTCTTTCTCCGTCTTCTTCCTGTCATGGTGCCTCCCCTTTCTTGGCTTCACTTTTGTCTAAAGATTCGTACAAGAGCTTCTTATGGGTGAAACAGACAATCTAAGGCGGCCTGAAATACCGGGCTTTTGCTGGACCTGCTGAGGAAGCCCTCCATGTCGCAGCCCCTACAATCGCGCATCCCTGCCTCAGTGACCGGCAGCCATTTAACGGGCTGTAGGACGGTGCCACAAACAACGTCACTGCTATCCGTAACAGGCCTGGTATGAATACTGGTATGACATCTCAATAGGCTAAGAAAGCAGTTGGGTCATTGGATGGGTATGATCCAGCCCCACGACCAGCAGATTGTTCTCGATAATCTTGTTCGCCACACGCTGGTCATCCAACATTTCCACCGTATTGTAGGTCCCAGTTTGTGGAGGAATCAGTAGATGCACGTAGATGAGTAGATTAGTAGACACGGATCATACCTCTCTCTTCACGGCCACACAACAGTCCACAAGTCTCAATATCCCTTGCAGTGTTCTCTTCTGCTTGAAGTAGAAACTTATCTTCCAGGTCTCGCGGGACAAGAAGTCTTCTGGGGTCGGTCATCTTGTTCAAGTTCGTTTCGGGACAGTTCGTAAGATACAAAATTATTAACACATTCGTTTCGAAAACACAGTCTTGTTTTTACGTT
>VOPJ01006300.1:0-11674 GCA_014673585.1 Semibalanus balanoides
GCTACCTACCCCGCTTGATTGTCGTATGCACCATGCTAGTCCGATTATTTTGCCTGACATTCCATAAGCAAGGATACCGCCGTTCGGGTAGCTATCTTGTGTTTCCCTTCGGTTGGCTGGAAATTTCGAGTGATGTCAGGAGATGCCTGCAGGTATGCCTGTTATGGACGAGAGAACCGGTCCCGGTTTGTTTTGCTCTTTTGTAAGCATGACAAATAGATGTGAAGTTTATGAACATTCGTTTGACGGATGTGTGGGCCGTGACGTTCAAGCTGTTCTCATAACAGGCGGCACGAAAAGCTGATGCAATGCCGGCAGCAGCCGAAGCACAGCAGTTAAGTCTGCATCACTGTCATATTGTATTTATTGTACATGCATGCATCTTAAGAGCCGGTATCCTGGCGTAGTACACCAGCGATGGTTCACAGGGTGCATATGATGCGAACGAATAACTGGCAATGCAATGTTACGGAGATATCAAGCAGGCTTGGTTTCAAGCTGATGATGCCACTTTCATATTTCATACATATTGCGTTACTTAGTGTTGTGCTATGGAACTTCTCTCAACCATTGCTGCGTTGTTGTAGGCTGTGGCTCATCTCTTGTAATGCAGCAGGCGCAGGTGGATGGCCGACCTCCCCCTCCCTACACAGCCCCTCCCCCTAGCCAGCGGCCTTGCTTTTTCAACATGCGCCACACAGACTGCATAACTTCACGAGCCCTCTCAATCTCTACCGGCGGCCAGTTTGGTCGTAGCAGAATAGACGATGTTAGCTCTCAATACGCTGGTAGGTTCTTGAGTGCAGGAGCAAATTGCAAAAGCTGAAGCTGTTACTTAGAGTTACAGTAGAAACACTGCATTTAAACTCGGCTTTGCAAACAGCTAAGAGCAGCCAGCCAATTCACGGCGCACTCGTTTAGAGTCAGTGTACGACATTTTTGCGATACGTATTCGGGACATCAGTAATGCATATCTGAACATTTGCATTATTTGCAGCGGAATATTTTAGATCAGCTCTGCAAGCACGTAATTTGTGGAATTCAAAACACAAGAGTAACTGATGCATGTCTGCACAATCTTTATCCCAAACTTTTGCATCATGCACCTTACGCCTAATGATAAGCAATCGTACGCCTTGACTGTTGACATATTCATGTTTCACTTCATGGCAACATTTTTAAATATCTGACATACATTTTCACAGTTCACTGCTTTGCATCATTTACGTTGGCATCATAAACTCATACTACAAACATTGCCATTGATTCCCACTCCCGTGCACTCGTGAGTAGGGCTCCTCTAGTCTCCCCAGCGTACTGCATTCCAGCGGCCATACCTAGTACCTACCAGTTGCAACCGCCTGATTAGTAAGGAGTAGACTGTGCCGCCGTACTCCGACGTCGTGCGGCACACGAATAACGAACAAATTAACGCGCCAGGCGGCGGCGGCGGCGGCGACTGCGGCGGCGACTGCGGCGGCGGTGGTGGCGGCGGCGGCGGCGGTACCTGGGGATTGGATGAGGGAAAGAAGGAGCCTCCCCGTGGTTGCAGTGATGGCGCACACTGCTAGGCTATTTCCCCGCGCGTCACGGCTCTCAGAGACGAGGCTTAGGACGTGGCGAGCCTCTCAGAAGTCAGATTCCGGACACGGCGCCGGGCCGGGCGCGATGGCGCTGTATTCCCGCAGCTCTACCGCGGCCCACATGTTTCGGATACCTGCGGCACTGTGCGGCGCGCGCCATGACTGACGTGACAATGGCGGCGCGGCGTGACACTAGTGGCGCTGATGCGGTTTTTCGGGCGGCGCTTCTGACGCGGAGAGGCAAAACCTGCGCTCGGCGGCAGGGAACAAAGCAAGAGAAGAGCGGGCATCCGCGGCGGCCTGGCCCTTGGTATGTTAAGGGGTCGACACGGGGACCACGCGAGGAATAGTGAGCGGGAAATTGACGGGCACGGGGGACAGACGCCAGGAGAGAGAGAGAGAGAGAGAGAGGAGAGAGAGAGGAAGAAGAGAGAGAGAGAGAGAGAGAGAGAGAGAGAGAGAGAGAGAGAGAGGAGAGAGAGAGAGAGGCGTTGTCATGCACTCAGTCTACCACAGCACGTGACCATGCAAGCAGCAACCACCGCCGCATTGCGCAAACCGCACATCTCAGCAATCTTCCCTCAAGCCGGCCTCAGACGTCCAGTTGCCATGGCAACATGAACAGAGATACACCATTTGACGACCGTGTCGACGTTTGATCAGTATTCGGAGGGCGCCGCTGGCCGCTGTGACCGCCGCTGTGGCCGCTGCAGCCAGCGCGGCCGCTCCGGCTCTCCCGGGTCGAACTTGTTGGACCCGGTGAAAACATGTCGCCGCCGCGGCCTCACTTCATAGCGCATGCGCCGACACGTGCCCAGGATTAGCATGTGGAGCTGAGTGGACGAGTGCCGACCGGGGACGGCCGCCGCGCTCCCAGAGACGTGTGCGGACTCATGAGTCCGCCGCCGGATTCCGCGCGCTGAGTCCAGCGGCGCGCAGAAGGCCGTGCGGTCTCCAGTGTGTGCGGCCGCGGCCCGAGAGACGAGACGGCTTGTCTGGCTACGAGACAGGCAGTGCAAGGAACGAAAAACCACGTATGTTATGATTTTAGGCCACTGGCATACCCGAGTGCTGCTTTGTATGGCAGAGAACTGGCGATCAAACTGTGAGAGATAAAAGAAACCCAACATCAGCTCTGCCGTGGAAAGACAGAACGACGTATGTCACGGTTTTCTATGATTGACATTCGTGGTTCTTATTTTGCATGGTATAGTTATCAGAAATAAGGGCGGCTATAGATGTAGGAAGTAGCTAACACCAGTTGCCAGATTTGCTGCGCCTCCGTGACGGCTCGGTAAATTTCGGTTGCCAGATCTTCTGGGCCCCGTGACGTCTCTCAGTTGCTAACCACACGTCAGTCAGACCTGACAGAAATGGCGGCTAACCTGACCAGCTGCTCCGTCAATCACCTGGTCAGCAGCGTCAGTCAGTCAGTCAGCAGCGCCGACCTCGTGACGGTAGAGCAGCAGCTGGTTCTGATTCAGCAGCGTCAACCGCAGTCGGCATAGGCAGCCGCTGAGTCCTGCTCTGGTGCCGATCTTCTGGTGTCTCCCCTCTCCTCACCCCTTCCCTCCACCCATCCCTCCTCTCCCCACCTCTCACCCCTCCCTCTGCACCCCTTCCCTCTGTCCCCACCCTCCCCCGTCCCCAGCCTCCCCTGTGACCTGTCCCCACCCTCCCCTGTGACCTCTCCCCACCCTCCCCTGTCGCCACCCCTCTCCTGATCCAGACTCCGCGCATCTCCAGTTGGCCCTGGTTCTCTCTGGTTCTTGACATACATCTATTAACGTTGCGTGCCTATAACGTATGAGATTGCCAGGAGTTGCTCGAATTGTCACCTAACTAAAATTCAGACTAGTATCCTTTTAACTGCCACAACCCCTAACTTCTAAAGTTCCGAGTAAACGGGTTACCGAGATAACTATTTTATCCGTTATTCCTTACTATTGTCAATAGCAAGTCTCCAGTCGGGGTCAAGGGCGACCCAGTGACCGAAAGCGATCCCAGCTGGCGGACAAGAAACACACAGGAATCCAGTCCTATCAGCCTAACTGAGTGAACACAGCAGCCCACGTGATCACGTCAAGGTCAGGTGCGTATATCAACAGAACGAGTCACGTGACCCATCAACAGAACGAGTCACGTGACCTGTCAACAGAGCGAGTCACGTGACTGGTCTCCTCTCACATCCGGGTTAGTGGTGGTCACGTGACAAACCAGCTGGCGACGAAATCTATTGCCTGAGTTATGAGTTGTTCTTTGAACTCCGCCTGGTTTTACAAGTGATCCCTACAGTACTCAAGTACCTATGCGAGTCGAGCTATAAAACTGTGTGTTTTCTTATTTGGGGTGCATAATGCAGCTGTATTATAGAGCAGTGTTTTACCAGCGTCTAAAAAACAACGTCCAGCAGCGTTCAGCGTCCAGCCAGTCACGCCAGACAGACGTCTCAACGTCCAGCCAGTCACGCCAGACAGACGTCTCAACGTCGAGCATTCAGCCACCAAGACAGAGTCTCAACGTCCCTAGCGCCATGTCAGCTGCCACGCACAAACGTCTCACATCCAAGGCCAGTACACGGGTGCTGTTCACTGGGAGGGGTGTGCCGATGTGCACATACTGTTCTTGGGCGGTCGCTGCGGTTCGCTGGACGCGCGCAAGCAGGCGCTCAGGAGCAGGACGTCTCAACGGGTAGTCCAGCCAGTAACGGGACAAGTAGCGAGGGACGTTCTCAACGTCCAGCCAGTTTGCACAGTGGCCAGAGATCAGGACGTTCTCAACAGATTGCCAGGTATGACCGAGGTCTCACGTCCAGACGAGACGTTCTCAACGTCCAGTCAGTCACCGGCGCAGACAGACCGTCCTCAACGTCCAGCCAGTTCACACTGCGAAGCGACAGACGACGTCCAGTGCAGTCACGCCAGGCACAAACGTCTCAGCGTCCAGCCAGTCACGCGCCCAGACAGACGTCTCAACGGTGTCCGAGATTCACCTAGTCACGCAGACAGACGTCTCAACGTCCAGCCAGTCACGCCAGACAGACGTCTCAACGTCCAGCCAGTCATGCCAGACAGACGTCTCAGCGAGGACGCACGTCTGTCCTACCAGCCAAGGTTACCTATCTATTTGCATGATCTGACAATTGATCTCCTCTCCTTCAAAATCCCTTTGAGTCCCTCATCAGCGTTTGCTCTCTGTCCCGGAGTCCAGCTGTCTGTGATTCCCGGAGTCCAGCAGTCTGTGATTCCCGGAGTCCAGCTGTCTGTGATGCACGGCGGTTCAGACACTGCTTACAGTCACGGGCGGATCAAGGGCTAAGGGAGGGCGAACCAAACCGCCTGAAATCGGCTCAATTGTGACACATTTCCCGATATAAAAAAATAACTGCAACTTTAAAACCAAAGTTTATTTAAACCACAAGTCAGTGCATTAGCAAAATAAATCCGGTAAGTTTGCAAGATTGTGTGAGACCTGCCGTGACTTCCCTCCCGCTGAAAAAGTTCTGGACCCACCTATGCTCCTCCAAGTCATACCCTGCAGACAGCTGCACCGTTGGTCTGCTTGTCAATGTTTGGCGCTCGGATGAGGTCTGTCATAGCGGCCATCAGGCCACCACCGTTCGCTGTTTATAGCGCGCCGCCTCTCCACGAATCGTCCCCCAGTGACGTCATCAGGGTAGCACACCATTTGCGTCACACACCGTCTCTGTGGGGTGCACCCGAGGGAAGAGGAAATTATCAACAACAGAAAGCAAGCAGCTAAAGGCGCAAAGGCTTTTAACTCTGGGGAATATCGCCGCCAACGATAGGCGTTACAGCCGATTTCCCAGGCTGATTCTGAGTGCAAGTACATTGTTAGTAAGAGAAAGGGTAGGCTTCTCCAAGACTCGGTAGCTGTCCTCTACACCTCCCCAGCAAACATCGTCGGTGCACTGCCATCTTTACCCCTCGTTACCCCTCGTTATGCATACCATGTGCATTGTGCGCCAGAAGCGTAGGAACGTGACAAAAAGTGAGGGGGCCAGCGAAACTTCAATCTCGGTCTTGGAGGGCAACTCGATCCCCCTACGTAGGATTTCTATGCAGTTTTGAAGCTCCTTTCGTCTTCGGCTATCTTTTTGCGGCCGGTTGTCAATTTTGAATAACAAAGTAAAATTGTTGATTTTAGCACACCAAAATGGACCAAAAGTGAGGGGGCATTGGCCCCCACGGCCCCCCGCGTTCCTACGCCTATGTTGTGCGCCTCACCTGCCCATCGCTGTATTACCATGGATGAGAAATACCCATGGTATTACCTCCCCGAGTTCAACATCTCCCACTGCGCCTCACTATACACACTCCCAGTGATCGTCGCCGCCTCCGATGCCTCGCAGATGTCACGCTCCGCTAGTTCCGCGCTGTCACTCCCGCCATTTCTCAACCCTCCCGCCATTTCTCAAGCCGGCAGCAGCGGCAGCTTGCAGCCGCCCGCTCGCAGCTGCGTCGGCAGCTGTTCGCAGAAGCTGTCTCTGCGCGCTGCGGGTGCCCGTCTTGTTACATCCCGTGCGGCGTAATAGGATGAAGAGTCCTGTCTGGCTGATGGCAGGCGGGTCACGATGACGGCTTATGCAGCTGGCAGCTGGGCGCTTGGGCAGCTGGAGCAGCAAACTGCGCGATACGCACTCTGGCCTGCAGACTGGGTGCAGCTGGGCCAGGCTCCTCACTGGGAGTCCACTGGAAGGTCATGGAGCCAGCTGTAGAGATAAAGATACTGTCCAATTGGAGGCTAGCGACTTTTTACCTGGCTGGTTATCGCATGGGGTTCAGCTGGGCAGTTTGTGGATAGGCTCTGCCAGCTAGGGCTGATCATTACACCTAACATGGCTGGACCTGGCCACGCTCCTACCCAGCAAGTCATATAGGGACATGAATGAGAAAGACTATATTGCCTTCCTCGGAATCTTCGTGAAGGTGTATGTAGATCGTACTTTTTCCATGCTACTGGTATTGGCGTACTATTATGATGTTGTATTGTATCACCGGTTTACCGATTTCAGGTTTTTACTATAATTTGGAAGAAAAGTTGTTTTTTTAATAAAAAATATCATACTGGTTATACTATTTGTATTCTACGCAAAACAAACCTTACTCAACATCGCTGTTACTGAAGAAGCATGCGAAGGTTTTTCCTCGTCGTTAGTGTTTTATCGGTTTCTTCCCCTTAGTCTGAAGACAAAATATTTGACAAAATACTCTCATAGCCGCGATCAGGGTGGCCCGGCCGGCACTGCATGATGCTATGTCGCGGGGACGACGCATGCTTTAGGTCGGCCGGGCGCGGGGACTGTTTAGGCCAGCGGGGCCTGTCTGGGCCCGGCGGGGGCCTGTCTCGCGGCCCGTCCGTCGCGCGCCGGCCTGTCTGGGCCGGGGGGCCTGTTTAGGCAGCCGGGGGCCTGTCTGGGCCGGCGGGGGCTGTCCTGGAGGCCGGCGGGCGGCCTGATCTGGCCGCCGCGCCGGGTTATTTTTAGCGCCCACTTGGCAAGAGCTGGTGCTGAAGTGTGAGTATGCGGTAGGACGGGGAGCGGGGCGGCGGGCTGTTTAGGGCTCAGCGGGGGACCTGTTTAGGGCCACGCGCGGAGTGCCCTGTTATCAGACCAGCGGGGGCCTGTTCTGGGCCGGCGGGGCCTGTCTGGGCCCAGTGGGGGCCTGTCTGGGGCCGGGTGGGGGCCTGTTTAGGGACCGTCGTGCGGGGGGCCTGGTCTGGCCGCCGCGGGGCCCTGTTTAGGCCAGCGGGGGCCTGCTGGTGCCGGCGCGGGCCTGTTCATTTAGGCCAGCGGAGGCCTGTTCAGACCAGCGGGGGCCTGTCTGGGCCGGCGGGGGCCTGTCTGGGCCAGTGGGGGCCTGTCTGGGCCGGCGGGGGCCTGTTTAGGCCGGCGGGGGCCTGTCTGGGCCGGTGGGGGCCTGTTTAGGCCAGGCGGGGGCCTGTCTGGGCCGGCGGGGCCTGTTTAGGCCAGCGGAGGCCTGTCTGGGCCGGCGGGGGCCTGTCTGGGCCGGCGGGGCCTGTCTGGGCCGCGCAGGTGAGGCTCTGTCTGCAGTACACGCTCTTCTATCACCGGGGAGGCTGCCGGTGGGGCCTCCCCGGTGAGCGGGAGTGAGAGCGGATTATGCGGACTCCAATCAATACCCTGATCTCTGCCCCGCAGTGCAAGTCCGGCGCGCGCAGGGCTGCGCCCTTCTGCGAACGGGCGCCCGTTTACCTTGTCGCTACGCGTGGGGCATATCATTAGGCAATATTCGCCGTGATTTTCACCGGCTCCGGGACAGATTTGAGGCACCGCCGGCTCTGGCCGGCAAGGGGCTGTCGGTCCTCTGTTCGCGAACTCTGGCGCGGTAGCACCGCCTTGTTGAATCTTAGCACCGCGCCGCCGCCGCGCTACGGGGTTCAATGCCCTAGGACCCGCATCGACCTCTGTGGACGTGTTCTTAACTGATCAATTCGGAGCGTCCGTTCAATCAACACGATGCCCGGTCTGTGTGCCTCGGGCAAAACCTACAGGATGAACACTATGTTTTAATGGGCATGGGAGATGGTATTGTTTTTTCTTAAATCGCACTCCGGACATGAGCCCCAGGCGCGAACTGACGGGCCTGGTGTGTCTTGGCGTACGCGTATGCCGTGTGGTCAGATTGGAGTTCTTAGAATCTCAGCTTGGAAGCGCAGCGAGCGCTCGTCCTCCTGTGCCGCCCGCGGCCATAGCGTCCTCAGAGCCGTCCCTTGTTACGTTCTCTTTCCGTGTTAACTGCGAGCGTGCGCCTAGATCGGGTCGGTTCCGTGACTGTTGGTCGTGAGCTTGCTGAATTCGCAGAGGAACAGGCACACGGGTGTGTCTTGACCGGGGCACAGGTAGCGCATGCATTCGGTCATGCATCAACAACGGAGGCGGCCCTACGAAGGTCAGAACTGCGGCATGCATCGGCATGCATCACAACGAGGCGGCCTACGAAGGTCGAACTGCGGCCTGCATCGCGTCCCGAAAGCGGCCGCAGGCCCGCACGGTTCGCTTCTCGCAATCGACGGCGGCTCGCGGCGGCGGCGGCGGCTGGCGCGGCGCCAGGTCGCCGCTGCTGCCACCTGTTGGCGGCCGCGGGAAGCTGTGGCGCCGGTTCGGCTGGTGGCGGCGGGTCGGGGAGATCGCCGTGCTCCGTTCGACACCACTGCTGGTCTCCAACGAAAACATGAGCGTCGCCGCCGCCGCCGCTGCCCCCGCTGGTGTTGGTGGGGGTGGTGGTGGTGGGGATCGCTCCGGAACAGGAAAGGTGACGCCATCTGGGTCGATGGCGTCACTGTGTCAATAAGCGCGTGTTCTGTCAACTTGTTAAGAATTAAGTGTGAAAAGGTTTGTCCACCTTGTAAATATTAGTTCGTTCACTAAGTTATGACGAAACAAAGAGCACGCCCTCAAGCCCGTTTTCAGGAAATGAGCATGTCACGCAGGACGGTGCAATACTAGGTTCTCGGTATGATCATGCTGCTTTATAAGCCTTTCTCGGGATTGCCGGCACGTGACCACGACGCGTGCCACGTGTTACGTGCAGTGATTGCGGCCGGCACGTCGGCAGAGAGCCCAGGTGCTCAGCCGCCACAGCTGCTACTTCCAGTCGTCTTTTGGTAACATGGCGGACAAACCAGGTCACGTGACTCGACCGCAGCAGCTGACGGAATAGGAAACGTTCGCCAAAGAAAATGGCGCGAGCTTTGCTTGCAATGTCCTCAACGCTGTTCTAGGTCGATAGTGGCTAAATACACCTAGATTCGATGAGTACATTAAAGGAGGAAGAACCCGGAAGTTCATTTGACTGTAAGATAAAGCGTTAGCTTTGTCTGTGAATAGTTCGCTCATGGAAAATGAACGTTGGCTATCCGAAGTGAATCTCGCGGCTTTACCTTCCTTCTCCCCGGTTTCTCTCGGCCTCTGCCGGTTTGATCGGTCACTGCTCTTTATTCGGAAAATTCAGGACTCCCGGCGGGGCGTGTAATCACGATCGCCGTTCTCGCGGCGACCTGTCCCGGACAGTATGTGCTGCGTGTGTACCTCTCTGTTCGTCTGCTCCGAGGGTCGGGGGGGGGGTTGGTGCGGTCCGAAATGAGTAGGGCCGCGCCCGCGGGGGGGGGGGGGGGTCGGCTGATGCCACCGGAGCCGTGTTTATAGCCGCGCTGTAAACATTTATCTACAGTGGCGCACTTCAAAGAGGCGGCGCCGTCAAATTCGGCACGCGCGGCGTCATTCATCAACGTCAATTATGGCAAATGAATCAATAGCCGCCGTGAAAACGACGGAGCGCAGTTTTTATCTGCCGAGGAGAGGTTTTTCCCCGCATGAACGAAGGTTTTCTCTGCGCTAAAGCTTGCGTTAATCGTTGAAGCGATTAAGCGGGTGTGTTTTTTGGGCGGCGAGGATAACATTGTGGCCGTGTTTTGACATGTTGGCCGTGATGCGGGATGTTGCCGTTAGGCCGCGTTCGTGCCGCTGGCCTGTACAGGGGAGTTTAGGTCGTGTTCGTACCCCGGTTTTGTAGAGGAGTGTTTATATGAGCTCAGGACGTGCCCCCGAGATCGCAGCCTGCCGACCTATCACTCGGCTGTTCTTCAAAACAAACATTCAACTCTCGAATAATATTGCCACCGCCGAGGTCCCAAATGGAAGAAAAATACTCCATGGCGGCTACCGAGAACAGCCGGCTTAAAGGTCACTGGGTGCTGCTAGAGGGCACTTCGCAGCATGTTTTGTTCGCTGTCGTCTTGATAATGCGTAGGTTCCCGTAACTGAATGAGAAGCCTTATTGAAACTGGAATATATATATTTACCACATGATCGACACTTCTCAGAAGTAAAAGCAAACACTGCTTTTCCTTAAATGTTTTTATTACATATACTTACTTAAACCTTCGATTTCATCAGATATATCGTAACACTCTCGTGATAATTCACAATAGGAGGCCTTCTAGTGGCTATTCCTTGCGTCCACAAGTCACTGTCACGGCCGGTAAGCCCTGTAATCCGCCGCTACAGCCACTAAGCCGGCCATGGCTGGTGGAGGCGTCACCACCACCGGACCAGGTGTGACTAGCTGAGATATGTGCTGGCACTGTCCACCGGACACAACAGGCCGCCGCCGCCGCCGCCGCCGCCGCCGCCGCCGCCGCCGCCGCCGCCGCCCCCGCCCGGGAGGCAGACAGGTGTGCCGGGCTGCTGTCGTCTGTTGTCTGGCCGGTCAGCTGGACTGTGTGTGTGGGTGTGTGTGTGTGTGTGTGTGTGTGTGGGTGGACAGAGACAGATCTCAGCCCTGCCCAGTGATGTCAACAGGTTAGATTCGCATCACCGCCGGCCGGCCGGGCTGGCGGGCTGGCGGGCTGGCGGGCTGAGGGGGCTGGCTGGAGGCTCACGAGTCTGGTCTGATAAGGTCCAGCTCGCTGGTGGGTCCCCACACGAATGAGAGTCCCGCTGACAGACGGAGAGTGATACAGATCTCGTGGTGAGCTGGTGGAGATTTGGGCTGTTCTTAATGTTTACAATATGCGGCACCTGTGTTGTGAAAGTCCACACTTGGACCACTAACAATTCTCCAAAACTATTGTTTCAAATTTGACTGCGTGTTGGTGTGCTTATGCTGAATAGTCAGTTTGCAGAGGGTTTCTATTACAATTCACGATGCCCTTTGGATGGGATACGTGGAACACACATCATTTGTTTTGACTGGGCATGGGCTTGGAGATAGGTGGATATCTTCAGCGAGATCAGTGCGCGGCAGATAAATTTACTGGTCCGCTCTCATAAAGTAAGGGACGCATCTGGTTGTAAATATCAGAAGATGGAGGCTATTGCAGGAGGTTGAGTGAAGGGAAGAATGGAGGAAAAGAGAATGTCAATGTGGGTCAAAGCGAGAGGGCGTTGCAAACGAATAAGAAAGCGGAATCATGCGACAGTCGGCGGAAAATGACCGGGGGCTTACGAGCGCACTCACGTATGATTTGAATGAATCAGTTATGAAACAGAACTCCGTCGGCCAAGCTAAACACCATTATTCTGTAAATGTCTCGTCATCAGCACAGCT
>VOPJ01006301.1:0-27660 GCA_014673585.1 Semibalanus balanoides
CAGCTTTAAAACCAATTATACACACATTGTGCAAAATTGTGAACCTTTGTTCATTTCAGGTCAGGTCAACAGATCACGTCAAGGAACTTTACCTCACATGTGTGTGGTTGTGTCAAGGCTACAGGATTTAACTAATTGATTTAAAGCTAAAAGAATGTAATAATAAAATAAGTACCTACAAATCAAACCTATATCTTGATTGTTATATCAGTGACTTAAGGTCAGATCAATTTCGTGACCTCCCTATAAATATAATAGGTAAAAATGTGCAAATCTACAAGTGCTTCCTTTTCGGAGGTTATGACTTATGCATTAAATCAGGTCAATCTGCTCAGGACCATATTATTTGAGCTCATGCATGATGACCCAGGTGCAATCGCTGCTCAGTGACCCTTGCAATGACAGCTGAGATCATCTGAGATCACGAAAAAAGATAACTGATGATGGAATAGAGATAGAGACAAGCGAATAGCATGACTGTGTTTGTCTCGTCGAGCAGCGTCTCCCCATTTGCTGTATGAGTATGACCTACCTAGGTCACCAAATGACCTTGACCAGATGCCAATTTTGAACTTGACCCAATCCGACCATCATGAATGTGGGTCCGAATCGCCTTGACGAGACAAACACGATGACGTTTAAATATGATCTCATTTTTATTAGTTAAGTTATTCACGAACACGAATTTTGGAAGAAAAACACAGCGTGACCTTTGGTGACCTCTGAAGCCTAAACTGTTGGCATGAGCTAAAAATTGAGGGCACCGATGGCGATTTCATTTGCCAAGAGGCTTCTGTTGTTTTGGCTTATTTGTATAGCAACCATTGTTCTGAGATATTCGGGGACTTCTGGAGCAAACTTATAAATTTCAAAATGTTGTAATTGTATAACCTCTGGTGGAAACCGCAATATTGACCTGAGCCCATAATGAACGAAAAGGCTTTGATTGGTATTGTTGAGAGTTCTTACCACCCTTTTAGCGTCTTCCTAGTCATTTTTGTTTTCGAGTTAGTGGGGGTTGTTTTGACCCCCAATCGGGCCGAAGTTGTCTAAGAGTCTGAGTTACATTCCATCTGAGTGCTGGAGCTGGCCAGCCCAGTGTCCGACACCCTGCACCTGATGCGGCTCACCTCCGAGGCCCGCGATCAGTGCGGACATGCGGTAGTGGGCCACATTCCTACCCACTCACCCACATTCCTACCCTACCCACCTTGAATGGGACTTCACCGCTGCTGGAACCCGCGGCGCCGACGGCGACCGGCCGGTTTTTCTACACTGACAGAACGCGCTACGGGAGGGGGCGTGGTACGGTAGCCGGTGGTGGGATGGGGGCGTGGTACGGTAGCCGGTGCGTGGTGGGATGGGGGCGTGGTATGGCAGCCGGTGTGGTGGGATGGGGGCGTGCTATGGCAGCCGGTGTGGTGGGATGGGGGCGTGCTATGGCAGCCGGTGTGGTGGGTAGTGTGCTGGCCGCCGGGGCTCGTCAATGACGCAGCGCCGTCCGTGACCTTCCTGGAGCTTATCTCCCTCCTCGTGGCGTGCCTGGTCTGGGCAGACTGCGGGTGGGGACACCGCATCCTGGTGCGATCGGACAACATGGGCGCGGTCGGCTGTGTAGCGCGCGGCTGTCAGGCGACCCGCGCGTCATGGACCTGCTCGTCATGGGCCTGCTCCGGCACCACCTGTTCACCGCTGTCTGACGCGACTTCACGCTGGAGGTGCGCTACGTGCCGACCCAGGAAAATGGGCCAGCCGACGCGCTCAGTCGGAGCGGCTTCCGGCTTCCCCCACTTCCGGTGCATCCGCCCGGCGTCGCTGTGGACACCTGACCCTCTGCCGGTCGGAGTCCACGCCCACCTGGCCACGCCGGACGCCGGACCTCTCACCCACGGTCATAGCGCTCACCGGCTGCGCCTTGTAGCCGCGTCCGGCGGCGCCCCTCCCCCTGCGCCACGCTGCCTGTACCCCAAGTCTTCTCAATCGCAGCCCAGCGAATATATCTTTCGTCCCTTTGGACAGTTTGGCGGCTAACAGGAATAAGAGCTGAAAGAGAACGCCGCAGTGGGAGGGAGGACGGCCGATACACAGCCACGGCAGGCGGGTAAGCTCCCGGAGTACGGTGATGGCGTATCCGAAAGCGGTGTCATCCATTCTCGACTGCGTGGAGGTGTGGGGTTCACTGTGTGGTGCGTGCTGCGCCTCCGCCACGCACACTCATACTGCGGGCTGCGCCTCCGCCACGCACACTCATACTGCGGGCTGCGCCGGGTGGGCCGACCATGGGCCGTGGCGCCCCGTGGTAGGCAACCCAGCCGCCCGGCTCGTGTCAACGTCCACATAATCCTCAATCTACAATGTCGTACAACAAGAACCCTACATGTCCTATTACCACTATTATTAGCGACTTAACCGGCTTATATATGTTCTTCCTATTTACACGTTCTCCGAAACGAACCCGTGCGATGATCCATGAGGAGCCTGCCGATTTTCCTCGTGCTGTCTCACTCCATCCGGTGTGTATCACACGTGTGCGTGAGTCGCGTGTGAGTGAGTCGCATGTGTGTGAGTCGCGTGTGTGTGAGTCGCGTGTGAGTGAGTCACGTGTGAGTGAGTCACGTGTGAGTGAGTCACGTGGGAGTGAGTCACGTGTGAGTGAGTCACATGTGAGTGAGTCACGTGTGAGTGAGTCACGTGTGAGTAAGTCACGTGTGAGTGAGTCCACGTGTGAGTGAGGCACGTATGTGTGAGTTGCGTGTGAGTGAGTCACGTGTGAGTGAGTCACGTCACATGTGAGTGAGCCACGTGTGGGTGAGGCGCGTATGTGTGAGTTGCGTGTGAGTGAGTCACGTGTGAGTGAGTCACATTGTGAGTGAAGCCACGTGTGGGTGATGGCGTGTATGTGTGAAGTTTGCGTTGGAGTGAGTGGCGTGACGTGAGTTGCGTGCGTGACTTACCGGATGCGAGCTGTCCCGTCATTACAGTGAATAACACCTAGGAAATAGTGGCCAATTTGAATTGGTCATGTATAAGGTAGATATTTCCCTTATGGAAAAGGTTGTCGTAACCTGTCTGTAGGTGATGTATTAGTCTTGCCGTAGAGCTGTCGATTTGTATTACTTAAATGCCACGTATTAATGAAATATGTGGTGTAATATTGAGCATAAGCAATTTATGTTGAATGATTTAAGTATATATACAACCACTTATAGTGGTTCCTGTGTATATATAACGCAAATGTACTGTACTTAAGTTTAGGCAGAGTGCACACCGTGTGAGTGTGATATTCGCTATTTCTCGGCGTCAACCGTCCTTATGTGACATGTTTCGCCGCGAAGCCTGCTCGCTGGCCATCGCGTGGATAAATGAAAAGCAAAATAACCACACCGTATGTCTGAAGTTGAAGTGGTGGTTCGCATCCAAGCACCAATTGCATATATAATTGCGAATTGTAAACGCTTAGACGGAGCAGAATGAGTTGATAGACAATGTGACAATGAGATTGCGAAGACACTGCTCTCGTAAGTAGTGCATTCTGTTCTTTACCATCTAGACAGCTTCCCATCATTGCAACGTTAATCCTTACGTACACAACGGTAATCCAATCACGCATGTTTAGAACAGGGCAAGCCGATCTGAAACGCATGGTAGATGACGGTATTTCAATGATGTTATAAACTAACTGGGCGACTAGACGATGTCAAGGGGCGGATCAGGGGGGGCACGGGGCCATGCCCCCCCCCCCCCAAAAGGCGAGACTATGATTTTGCCCCCCCCCCAAAAGGTCGACAAATTTAAAATTTATCGTAAAAATTGCCTTTGCAGCAGTAATAAAAAATTCAGCTTTTCACAGTCAAAAACCGAAATTTCGCGCCGCTTTCGCGGCATGACACAAGTTTGGCAATTGCCTATACAAATTTTGAAAATAGGAAAGCGAATTACATTTAGTGTCTGATAGAGCTCTCCCTGGCGGTGAAAAAAATTGTCCTCCGTCAAAAAACATCAAAATGAGAAAAAAGCTTGTCTCTAGACCAGTTTTGTCTCAGAAATACAGAAAATGTATTTACTTGTTGGTATCTGGTGAAAATAAGTAAAAAAAAGTGATTAAAAAATGACGTCATGAGTTTTTTACACTTAGGGAGCCATCACTCAATCACAAAATAGTTTATTACAGTCATGCTTTGGGAAAAATTCTGTTTTGGGTATTTTCTATATTTAGTTCTCTCACTTATCCTTGGTTTTTCAAAATCTTTGACAATTTTAATTTTTTTAGTTGATTCACCCCATTTTTTTTCAGTTTTAGGGATAAGAAACCCAAATTGGGAAATCCGAGTTGGCCTTATCCTATTTAAAATTGTATTTTCGATTCTTTGTCGCTTTCTGTTAGCAATTTGCTGCAAAACTATTTTTCTACCGAATTTTTTACATATAGTACGTCTTTTCACCCAACTATACATCGTCACTAAAATGTCATTTTCTCCCAAATGACTGAACGAAATTTCAGTGAATTTTTTTGCCCAGCGATACGTATATTGTTGTCACTCAGCTAGTGAATTGCAGCACAATGAGTAAAAAGTGATTTCAGAAAATAAGGGAGGTCTGTCAGCCCCCTGAGGCGAAGCAATTTCAGCTGGCTACCAAGTTTAGCATGGCTGCCCGGTTCCGAAAAAGGCGACGCGAAACGATAATGAGCGTGACATTGCCCCCTAAAAACACCTAAAGTCCTACATCAAACCAAATGCGTATTATATACAATGGAAATCCACATTAACAATGTTGCAAAGGGCATGCATGCAGGAAAAAAACGGATATACGTTTTATCGTCATTTTCAGCCGCCCTCATAATTATCTGGTGACGCCCTTGCGAGTTGGTATGAGATAAACGTTATTATTAATTACCTTCGTGGTGTATATGCTACGGAAATGGTGTGCCTGTTGTGTTTTAAAGTGATTTCCCCAATTTGTTTTCCAAAAAAAAAAAAAAAAAAAATCCCCTTTTTTTTTTCTCCGATTTTTTTTTCTGATTTTTTAAAGCAATTTTTTAATCGCTATGCCAAAATAAGGGGAAAAGCCCAAATCCGCTGAAGAAAAATGGGTACCTTTTTTGCGAAAAAGTTGGCCCCCCGAAACCGAGGGGCTTGGATCCCGCCCCTGAACCGATGTCACATGTGCTTCTAAAACCTGCACGCATTCGATACGCCAACTTATCATCAATAAGCGGTTGTATCAAAGGCAGTTTCGATAAGCCAAACGAAGCCGATTAGTGATAAGCGATAAACGAGATCGCTTATCGCTTATCGCTTATCAGTCATCAAAATGGGTGTTATCATCCCGACCTTCACCAATTGTAAAACAGTCTTCCTCAGAAGTCAGTCGAAAAGCCCGGCAGTTCTTAAACAGCGGTTTTCCTTTAACCGTTAAGTGGTGTCGAGAGAAGTCTTTCCTGCCTTTTCAATTAATAATATCATTCTGATTCATCGTCTTACATTGCGAGCATGTAATTGTCAGGTGGAGGGACCTTACTGTTTGAAGAACCATCAGCGAAACATTTTCAAGAATTCGTTACTAGACGGGAAGGTGCAGATAACTTCATTCCGCATTTTTAGATGTAAACGTCCGTCCGTGTAAAACTTTCTTCGCCATGCAATTTTCACGATGAACTATTTTGCACGAAATGTTATAAAACATTTTAAAATGTTGTAAAATGTTTTAGTATGCAAGTTTTAGTATACCTATGATATATTCCAAGAAATAAAACACTAACTTATGCGATATTATCATTATTCAAGAGTTATGAAACCATAAAATGAGCTCATTACAAGATTATGATACAAAATTGGCCGTTTCTAAAGAACATATCTCTAGAGTCATTCGTTCAGTTAAAGGGGATCATCCCAACCTTTACATTAATTTGAGTTGAGATAGCCATTTTCCGTGCTAGGCATTACAATTATGTATATATAAGTTAAAACAACCACCAAAAGATGCGAATCACAAAGAAAATTTGGATTTGGATTTTGACAATGTAACACCCCAGTCCCCAGTGTATTTGAACGGGGACCCTAAGCCGATACGTCGTCACTCTTTACTAATGTTTTGATGATAGTCGACTTGTTTATACATTTGCCATACATTAGCCGTACATATGGCAGCGTGAAGGTTTTCTATATTCCCGAAATTCCTTCATATGACGTCATCAGCTATAATATTAAAACTTAACTTTTTATGAAATTGAGCACTGTCTGTGAGAAACAAATGTAATAATCGTGTTCGGCAGCAATTACTTAATATTTAACACCACATGCGGCGTACATTCGAAAACTTTTGAGAAGGTGGGACAGTCCCTTTAAGCATAGCTAAATTCTGCCGGCCAACAGGAATTGCGCGATCGGGTGGTGAGGTCAGAATCAGCGCAACAAGCTCTGTGTAATATTTGGACTACATTCGGACTAAATTCGGACTAAATTTATAAAAAAAACGCCATACTAGTTACTCAATCTGGCAGCGTCATGGATCACAGGTCTGTCTTCGCATGGCGCAATGATGCGCTAGATATGATTCGCTGGCCTGCGAGTCCATTATGAGTCAAGGCGGGTCAAGTTTGTTGAGCGACCAATAGCGTGCCCGAGATAACAATGTTTTGGAATCTTCTGAAAAGTTTCGGTAGGTGAAGATCTGGCATCACAACTAACATATACATAACTATCTTGGTAATTACCACCAAACCGCAATTTTTGAACATACTACTTTCTTATCAACATATCACAAAATTTTGAGAGACATTTCAAGACAAAAATCGCTTGCAAAAGTTCTGTTGTTAAAGGGAATGTTTCACATTAACATAATATTTGAGTTGAGATGGCCAAGTTTTTTTTTATTATTGGATTTCCATTGAAATTAAGTTTTCTGTAGAGTTAAAACACACACGAGGTCTAATCGAAAGTAAATTTGAGTTTTGTTTTGACATCTGCAAAAAGAAGGCCCATAGTGTTTAGGTAGCCTTCTTAAAGCCGATGTCGTCATCCTTTTTTATCAAAATGTGATGAAGTAGACCTTGTTTTACATTTGGCTACATTAGCCATACACTAGTTCATTAATATTGCAGCGTGAATGTTTTAATATGTTCCGAAAATTCCTTATATACGTCATCAACAATACTAACATTAGTTTTTCTGAAATTGAGCACTGTTTGAGAAACAAGATGTCAGAATTCGTGTCGGCAGCAATTAACTCATATTTTGCACTACAAGCGGCGTACATTGGACAACTTTCAGAGAAGTGAAACATTCCCTTTAATTTAAGGAATGGATAAGTATTCTAAGACTTGCATACTAAAACATTGTACAACATTTTAAAACAAATTGCGTAAAACAGTCCATCGTGAAAACGGTTAATGTAACAGTATGTACACTGCAAGCTGCCCGCAGACAGAATTCCTTTCAAACGCTTGCTGAGAACAGTCCTTAAGTTAAACTTAGAACATATTTGTAGGTAAGTGCCATCTCTTTACTAGTACCTACTTATTTTGTATCATAATCCCCATTGGTGAATAGAGTCCAGACTTGTTTGATTCCATTGGAATCACAACCGATTTCTGGCTCAATTATGTTTTTACTGTAATTTGAATAGGATTCGATTCTATTGGCATCTGGGTGGAATCGTCAATCGGAATCAGATGGAATCAATCATTTTTAGAAGAGGATTGAATTGGAAATCATCGTCAATCGGAATCAGATGGAATCAATCATTTTTAGAAGAGGATTGAATTGGAATTGGAATCAATGATTATTTCGAACAATTTCGTTTTTCTTTCGTGAAAATTACTCCCGACTATGAATATAAGCTTTCCGCGCGTAAATATCTTTCTATAGCATGCATAACTGAAGAAAGCTATGTGATTAGACATTTTCAGTAATTATTATTTTCTGGTAGCCAGGAATACGATGGGATATGCTTATGGCGATATTATGTTGATTGTATCGTACATTTAATAGTATTAAGTACCATACTTTTGAAGACAATTATTTCCTTATGTATATCACTTTACAGAATAGCAGATTGCAATATGTTCCTGCATCATAAATATTAGTGTATTAACCTATTACACGTATATTTGGGTATTAGCTATATGATTATTTATTTTGTTCCCTTCGTTGGAATTTTACATTTCTAAACTGCAGCAGCTTTCAGAATAACTAATATTTTTAGCAAAATTAATTAAATTATTTCAAGTTGTCTATACAAAGTAATATTAAATACCATCTATGATCTAATATACCAAATACGTTTTTTTTTGTCATTCGTATCATTTGGCCAATATGTTTGATCAGATATTCTTAGGCAGACTGGAATCGTGTTGGAATCAATGAAATCGGATTCGAAATCAAACTTTTTAGTTGCCCTAGAGTGGTATTCTGAATTAATTCATCCTGTAAATTATACATTGAAATCGGATTCAGAATTCGATCCATCTGCCTTGGTGTGAAATCGGAGTCGATTTTGTTGAAGCGTAATCAAGAACAGATTCAGCCTCAAGCTAGATCAAGCTAGATTCAGCACATTTCCTTCTATAAAAACACCAGAGTTTCGACAGGAGCGGAAACGCTGGGCGGTGGGCGCCATGTGACAGAGCCAGATCATTGGTATTGAATGTTCTACCGTGTAGTGACCACCCCACTGCACCCAATCATTGACCTCGGCGGCAGAGCGGACCTGGGTAGTGGGGAGGAGTCTTGAAATGCTTGCGCGTCCGCCCATTGGCTGGCCAGGAGTGAGTGAGGGTGAAGGTGGCCGGGATAGCGGCGTCTTTACGCAGGGCTTTTTTATCACGACCAAAGTCTTGTTATTGCACGTTTTACGTATGACAACTTAGGGAAACAAAACATATTTAAATAAAAGCATACGTAGCCGAGAGCCGGAAATATACCGCAGGTCGCCGAATAGCGTAAGTTCAGCTTTTGAGTCGCAGGAATGCATATGTTTCCGAGATTGATAGGGTAAAAGCAAAACCAAATGACATACAAATACATATTTGATGTTGACAAAACACACTTGAATAATTCAAAGAATTAGAAATAAAAAATAGCTCGCACGCGTGCGGCCGTTACGCAATCTACATCTTATGACGAACTCCGAATCTCTACATCGAGTTCGACGGTGAGAGAGGATAAAAAAACTAAAACAACACATTGAAGTCCAATAGCCGTCAGTTCTGGTTTTTTTCGCTAGACCTCATTGAACAATTACACGTTAATGTAATGACACAGGTACCGCCCCAGGCGATGCCAGTTCGCCGGTGCGCTCTTCGCGAGCGGCCGCCCCACCAGGACGAATCGAAGTCCCGGCCGGAGATCCTTCATCAGCTGCTGCGCCTCGATCTGGGACCAAGTCTGGCCGTCGTCCGGTGATCCTTTTGGACATTTTTCCCTCCTTCCAGCTTTTCGCATTACCCCACATGAGAACGGAGGAGGCGTAGAGATTCATGACTCAAGACTGGAGCTGTCAACGTCCTTGCTCAGTATTTCAGACGGATCTTTTGTCCCTGCAGCCAAACAAGTCTTGAACTGTCTGGATGACGTCATCCTTGTTGCTCACGTGTGATGATTTTGAATCGGCCGCCGCACACAGACAGGCCCGCATTTTGCACCTGAGCTTCTCTATAGGACAGAAGGTGTCTCCTGCCGCCTGCTCGGTAACGATAGTGTTTCTACCCGGACTCAGCGCCGCGGCCGGTCGGCAGCGGCCCCGCCGCGGCAGTTGTCCAGGGCCACCACAGTCAGCGTGCTGCAGGGATGTGCGCCGGAGGCGGCGATGGAGGCGACCGAGGCCGGGCGGCATTTCCGGCATGCCGCGCAGGTCGCGGCGGGTCACAAGCCGGGGACCAGGGCTGGCTGACGCCCGTGGTTCCCGCCGCCACCGTGCCGCAGACCGGCGAGGCAGGTCACGGAGATCAGAGCGTTTTTTTTTTTTAGCCCTGGCACCCCCTTGATCTTCGAACCAATTAAGACGAATCAAGATGAGTCAACACCGGCAATAAGGATAGCCGCAGGCAGAATATTACACTACGACGAAAAATAATTTGCCTGTTTCCTCAGAGGTCAGTGGTGACGATCACAAGGTCAGGTCAAAGTCAAAATCTAGCCGTTCTAGTTTACATCTAGTTATAGAACCATAAGATCCATGTGAGAGCAAGCAGTGGTTAGCACCATTGATCATCCCAGGAGTGCTGCTCAAGGTATGACAAAATCACATCAGCAGGAACTAGTAGGCCTAATTAAGGGGGAGTTTTTGGCAAATCCGTCAAGAAGTCACAAGGTCAGGTCACATAAGGTACTATGCCCAAAAATGACCTACGGAAAGATCGAATGCAACCAGCGAGTGTTGTACATTCCTATTTTACGTGTAGAACTCGAAATTGATTACTGGCCATATTTTTTTACCACCTGACTTAATGTACGTGACTGTAAAGGTCAAGTGAAGGCCAAATCATGTCACTCCCGCCGCAGCGCGTAATGGTCAAATTTTCGAAATTAATGAATACAATAATTCAGTAACATTTTTCGAGACTGGTTTTGTCTCAGAAAATAGGTACAGCTGCTGATCTTTATTTGTCTGATTTGGTCTAAAAAAGACAAAAAAATACAATTAAAAATTTGCGTCACGAGTAGCCCATACTTAGATGTCATCACTTGTGGCGATTCTCCTTACAGTGCCCAAGAGTACAGATATCGATTTGTAATTCGGTATGGTTGGGTTGATATTGTATAGATATTTTACATATAGTTCCTTTTTGAGCATATTTAAAAAAGGGGGGTTCAGAAACACTTGTTTTTCCTGAAATGTCCGAGATATATGTTCGTAGGACTCCAGGAAACTTGACCATTTTGCTATCTCTCATTTTTAGGATATCCATTTTGTCTGCTGGCATGGCATTTGTACGGTCTCCCGCCTTCATTTTTTTGCTTCTCAAAATGCGTGTGTAGTGGAGAGTCACTAACTTAGCTTTATCTTTAAAGATGCATTGTCAGGTACTAGTAAGTTTGGCGTGATAGCTGCATTATTCGTGCGATAATCCCAGATACTTCCCAGGGGGGGGCTAAAAAGCCCCCCCCAGTGACTCGCCTGGGTCAAAGCTAAGTACAGGCAGAACTGCAATATGCTGCCGCAAAATGTATTTAGGTACGCAGCAATCAGGTAATTTATTAGACCGTCTGCTTGCTGGCGAGTTTGTAAAGTTGTGGGTAGTTTTCACTCCACCTTGTGGCGCTTCTATACGTTTGGGTAGTAAAAATTAAATGTACGTAATAGTTGCAGAGGTTGGCTGGAGTATATTTAAAATTGGTGTTTTCAATAAAGGAACCAAACTAGCAACTTAACTAACTCGCAGAGTTTACAACTGTACAAACTCAATTACAATTGTACGAGAGCAAACAGCTACACGAGCTAGCTTTTTAAGAACGATTTCTTTACGACAAACTCTACTACAATCTACAATCTATACTCTTTAATGAATCACACTACAGTAGTCGTGTTGGTGACTTGAAACTACAATTTTACTACCTGTTGTAGGTATTGTGAAAATTAATTTGAGCGAGAAACCGAGAGCATTGAGGACTGCTGTTTGCTAAAGGCTTGGCGCTTTGACAACGAAAATGGCGTACTAGGGTCTAGTGCAGGTTGTCCCAAATTTATAAGGGTTTGTTTCTCGTTCAATATAAAGCAAACCTGCTAACGGTGGTTCATGATCTTTTTCCAATATATTCCCAATTCAACTCGGAAACATTCCCGCGTTTGGTCCGGCATCCCGCTCATCATGTTGTCCAGTGGCGTGCGCAGAAATTCACACTGGACCAGGTCATTGCCTTGACCTCTCAGCCACTTGATCGACAGGGACGCCACCAAAATTGTCGAAAATTATGCAGGGGTGCCCCTCCTTCCACATGTAATCGTCGTGCCTTTAAAGGGAATAGTCCACCTTAACATGGAGATTCTAACTGAGATAGCATAATTGTAGCTTAGATGTATAAAACATATAATCCACGGTTCGCTTATCCCAAAATTCTACCTCAACGGCTCCAGCACAGATTTTCGAACGAACCGCCAAGCTGTAACGGGGTGCCCTTTTTGGCTAAGGGGGTGCTCGAGCACCCCAAAAACCCTCAATTCACCACTTATGGTTGCCAATAGATCTGTATCATAACCATATATATATACATTAACTTCATTGAGACACACGCACATTTAAATAACACAATTATAGCAGCCAATGAAAACAAAATAGGTACAAACGACCATGATAATGGTTAAAAATTAAATACATGCCTCAGATATAAAACATCCATTTACGAATACCCATGTCACATAATTAACGTAAACTAAAACACGGAACTGGTTTCCACGTTTCCGAAATCATCAGCGGGGTTTGATATAACATTGTCTGAAAGTCTCGACATCGTCTAAATCCACACTTATAATCTTTGAAAGTTTGAGCCGTCCGAGTCTTCCGAATGAGTCTCTTCATTTGAAGCTTCCGCAGCCCACGATTCATCGTCAACTGAATCATACACGGAGTTCTTTTGTATCGTCAGCTTTTTGCAAATCCTCGTTGTCTGCAGATACATCTCTGCTGTCAAAACCATCGGTTCTCACTATATCATTTCCATATTTTGAGAAGCACGCTGCGAATCATCACTATTTGGTAAATCGTCATGCGAACTATCATCACCCAGTGAATCTATAACAACAATGGAAACATTAGCATCCAAGGAATAATTATCATTCAAATCAGAAGAGCTTCACCACGCCAAGAATCATCAAAATCAGATGTGTTAACCATCATCTAGCAAACTGGTCACGTCTTGTAAGTTGTGAGACATTATCATACTTTGCGTCGGCAGCATCTGTTAGGCTGCTGAGCCTGACATGTTCCAAAGCTGCAGCATTTTCTGGACTTCAATTGTATATGAAGCCTCCGGCATCCCTTGCACTGTCTTAATATATTGGCTCTTTACTGTGTTTCTTCACGTATTATCGGCGTACCTAAATTCCACAGCTCCATCTGACCTAACGACATCTTCTAACTCAGGCATCCTGGAAGTCTCAACATTTTCTGATCCCTCAGTATTCTCAGATATCTCAGCTTCCTCTGCTCCCTCAACAATATCTGATTCCTTAACATCATCTGCTTCTTTAGCATCCTCTGCATCTTCACCATAATTTGCTTCATCAACATCATCTGATTCCTCAGCATCCTCAGATTCACCAGCATCTTCAGATTCGTCAGCATACTCAGATTCATCAGCATCCTCAGATTCATCAGCATCCTCAGATTCATCAGCATCCTCAGATTCATCGGCATACTCAGATTTCCCAGCATCCTCAGATTCCTCAGCGTACTCAGATTCCTCAGCATCTTCAGCATCCTCAGCATCCTCAGCATCTTCAGCATCTTCAGCATCTTCAGCATCTTCAGCATCTTCAGCATCTTCAGCATCCTCAGCATCCTCAGCATCCTCAGCATCCTCAGCATCCTCAGGCATCCTCAGCATTCCTCAGCATCCTCAGCATCCTCAGCATCCTCAGGCATCCTCAGCATCCTCAGCATTCCTCAGCATACCTCCAGCATCCTCAGCATCCCAGCATCCTCAGCATCCTCAGCATCCTCAGCATCCTCAGCATCCTTCAGCATCCTCAGCATCCTCAGCTCCTCAGCATCCCTCAGCATCCTCAGCATCCTCAGCATCCTCAGCACTCAGCACCTCAGCATCCTTCAGCATCCTCAGCATCCTCAGCATTCTCAGCCATCCTCAGCATCCTCAGCATCCTCAGCGATCCTCAGCACCTTCAGCATCCTCAGCATCCTCAGCATCCTCAGCATCCTCAGCATCCTCAGCATCCTCAGCATTCCTCAGCACCCAGCATCCTCAGCATCCTCAGCATCCTCAGCATCCTCAGCAGCCTCAGCATCCTCAGCATCCTCAGCATCCTCAGCAGTCCTCAGAATCCTCAGACATCCTCAGGATCCTCAGCATCCTCAGCATCACTCAGCATTCTCAACATCCTCAGCATCCTCAGATCCTCAGCATCCTCAGCATCGCTCAGCATCCTCAGCATCCTCAGCATCCTCAGCATCCTCAGCATCCTCAGCAATCCTCAGCTCCTCAGCATCCTCAGCATCCTCAGCATTCCTCAGCATCCTCAGCATCCTCAGCATCCTCCCAGCATCCTCAGCATCCTCAGCATCCTCAGATCCTTCACGCATCCTTCAGCATCCTCAGCATTCCTTCAGCATCCTCAGCAATCCTCCAGCATCCTCAGCATCCTCAGGCATTCCTCAGCATCCTCCAGCATCCCAGCATCCTCAGCATCCTCAGCATCCTCAGCATCCTCAGCATCCTCAGCATCCTCAGCATCCTCAGATTCCTCAGATTCCTCAGCATCTTCAGCATCTTCAGCATCTTCAGATTTCTCAGCATCCTCATCATTCTCAGCATCTTCAGCATCCTCAGAATCCTCAGAATCCCCAGCATCTTCAGCATCCTCATATTCCTCGGAATTTTCGGATTCTTCAGCCTCCTCAGGTTCCTCAGAATCTTCAGCATCCTCAGCATACTCAGCATCCTCAGCATCCTCAGCATCCTCAGCATCCTCAGCATCCTCAGCATCTTCAGATTCCTCAGCATCCTCAGATTCATCAGCATCTTCAGATTCCTCAGCATCCTCAGATTCTCAGCTTCCTTCAGACTCTCAGCATTCCTTCAGATTCCTTCAAGCATCATCAGATTCCTCAAGCATCCTCAGATTTCTCAGCATCCTCAGATCCTCAGCATCCTCAGATTCCTCAGCATCCTCAGATTCCTCAGCATCCTCAGATTCCTCAGCATCCTCAGCATCCTCGGCATACTCAGCATCCTCGGCATACTCAGATTCCTCAGCATACTCAGATTCTTCAGCATCCTCAGCATCCTCGACATCCTCAGATTCCTCAGCATCCTCAGATTCCTCAGCATCCTCAGATTCCTCAGCATCCTCAGATTCCTCAGCATCCTCAGATTTCTTCAGAATTCCTCAGCATCCTCAACATGCCTTTCAGCATACTCACTGTCCTCAGTGATCTCAGATGTCTCAGCATCCCTCAGCATCCTCAGCATCCTCAGCATCCTCAGCATCTTCAGCATCTTCAGCATCCTCAGAATCTTCAGCATCCTCAGCATACTCAGCATCCTCAGCATCCTCCGCATCTTCAAATTCCTCAGCATCCTCAGATTCATCAGCATCTTCAGATTCATCAGCATCTTCAGATTTCCTCAGCATCCTCAGATTCCTCAGCATCCTCAGATTCCTCAGCATCCTTCAGATTCCTCAGCATCCTCAGATTCATCAGCATCCTTAGATTCCTCAGCATCCTCAGATTCCTCAGCATCGTCAGATTCATCAGCATCATCAGATTCCTCGGCATCCTCAGCATCCCCAGCATCCTCAACATACTCAGCATTCTCAGTATCATCTGATTCTTCGGTATCCTCTGATTCCTCAGCGTTCACTGACTCATCAGTATCGTCAGATTGTTCAGCATCCTCAGATTTATCAGCATCTTCAGATTCCTCAGCATCCTCAGATTCCTCAGCATCCTCAGATTCCTTAGCATACTCAGCATCCTCAGAATACTCAGATTCCTCAGTATCCTCAGCATCCTCGACATCCTCAGATTCCTGGGCATCTTCAGCATTATTTGCATCATCCGTTTCATTTTCAGTGTCCAGTGAATCTTGAACATATTCCGAGTCTTCATCATCATCTGATTCATCCGTATTGTCTAAATCTTCAGCATTCTCTGAATCGTTGTTATCCTTTGAATCTTCAGCATTAGAATCCTTCAAAATGTCGACGTTTCCTGAATCGTCAGGACCACCAACGATGTCTAAATCGTCGTAATTCTTCAGATCGTCTGCACCCTTTACATCCTCCACAGCCGACGTGTCCTGGAGGTAGTCGGATTCTACCGGACTGCCTTGATCGTCCGTGCCGTATGTCTTAGCTTCGGCATCATCAGCGTAGTAGGTCACGCCGCTGCCGGTGGGCATGGCGACTGTCGACGACGCCAGCGCCAGTAGAAGTATCTGCAAACAATAATCAGTGACCATCAGCAAGAAGGAAGGCACAACATTTGACAAGAATATCCAATGAGTTACACAATAAATGAATGAATACATAAATGCATGAATGAATAAATGAATGAATGAATAAGTGAGTGAATCTATTTATGACAAATGAATGAATAAAGGAATTTACGCAATAAATAACATGAATAACTTCGAAAATGCGTAATATAACTTAGCAAAATGGTTCTAAACATTATGATAAGTAGTATTTCCTATTAAAGAAATGAAAAACATTTGGTTGGAGGCTGGAGCTAGAGGGACAACCGTTTGTTTACATATTGTACTCAATAACCAAGAATTAAAGTCATTCGATCGCGCGTCAACATGATCGCCTCAAACACAAAAATGAAAAGTAAGACTATCCCACTAGCGGATCCAGGGGGCGGCAAGGGGCATTACCCCCCATATTGCCTGAAAATGGACGAAATTTGAAATATACATTCCACTGCAGAGGAAATCTAATAAACTTTTACTGAGGCATATTGTCTTAAACCGTCAGTAAGGTACAGGAAGCCAAATCCGATGAGTTTTTCGAATTTGATGAAACTTTTTGAAATTTAGCCCCCCATGCCCAGGTTCTGGATCCGCCAGTGGACTATCCTAGGACTCTGGTTCACTCCTGGAACTGATGCAACTGACCTATCGGGATACAAGAACGAACCTTCAGAGAAATATCAAGGATGAATTGTATACCATCTCTAAATGACAATTCGCTTTAGCATAAGATAAGCATTAACATGAGCAGGTATTAAATGTGTGGTGCATAATGCTATATATGTGTATAAAATCGCGAAACTAAAGCTAAAAATGGCAATTTAGTGCGTTACATTAAGTGCACATATTGCGCGTTCACGCATGCTCAAACTTTTTTCGATGAATTTCCTATTGCTGCAAGCTAAGAAATCACTGCGGATCCGGGGACATTGAGGGCTATGCCCCCCAAACTAACTGAAATCAGTACCAAATTGACACATTTCCTGATATAGGTAAAATACAATCTAAGCAACTTTTTCAAAAGAAAGTTTGTTACGAGCGAGCGCGAAGCAACAGTTCACTGAATACGGGATTTGTATCACATATCAGCGGCCGGCCCGACCGTAGCGCTTTTTAGGAGCTTTTATCTTTGGAATCCCGCATCCGATTGGCAGGCGGTCTTCACTATCTGATGAACCCATTCAATCAATTATGTTATTGGCATGCTTCGTCTTACGTGAGGAGTCAGCATGGCGCGTGGCACGTGCCGCGTCAGGGGTGTTGCGTGACGCAGATCCGCGGCCGGGCGCGGTAGGTGGCGCCACGCCCGCAGCAACAGGCGGCACCACCGTCGCGGATTCGGCGGCCATTGCCATGGTAACATAATGCTACATGGCACCTCAGCTTCCCCGGGTGCACAGACCAATTAAGCGGACATTTGGTGTGTAGTTTGAAACCACACTTCTGGCAATGTGGATTGTATAGTTAAGCTGACAGCAGACCGATTTCCTTGCTATCGGGCTTCTACGGGCTCGCTCATCCTTCGCCGATAAAGGCGTCTTACTGGTTTTAAATCATTAATCAACTATCAATGCATACGCAAACGAGATCCAATGAGTTTTCCTAATTGCGTGAGACCTTTTGGGTTTGGCCCCAAAACCACCCGTGACCTCCCATCCCCCTGCCCATACCTCCGTTCCGAACCCGTGTGTAAGAAATGGTAACATTTAATTGTTTACCAGATTTATTACCCAAATAATGTTATGTACCTACTCTAAGTGCGAAAATTTATTTAAGCGATTCAATAGCTTCTACCAAATGCAATAATGCAACACAATGCAATTAATGCAAAGCAGTAGCTTAAACGGGCAGATAGCATTTGTACACGTTGCAGGCTATGCGTCTTCTGTAACAAACCTACTATGTTTGCAAGCTGGTTAAACATGAGGATATGTATTGCATAGGTATGTACTTACGAAAAGGCGCATGATGGCAGCGTCTCGGAGTCGTGCAGTAGTTATGTTTGAATGTCATCGGGTTGCCAAATATTTCCGACTTATATAGTTTTTCACGCCGTACCGGAGTGTCCTTTGTAAGCACGCGATGGCACATACGAGGGAGTGGGCTTTCCTGTCTTTCGCCACAGTTCTGTTTTCAGAAAATGATGAACATGCGACGTATTTTAGAGGTCAGCGCCTATTGAAGCAGACAGGTTGGTGACGCCACACCGGACACTCGCTGACAGGGGACGTACTGGTCATAACTGGTGTCGGTCTGGAGTCGCCAGGAGTCAACACGACCAATGTCCGTCAGGTGCCGCCGATCATTTGCCGCAATGATGTGCAAACAACTCGGCTTCCAAAGCAGACATCCAGCCGGTTCGTTGAAGCTGGAAAGATTGCTTCGAACTGCTTAAATGTTTCACTTCTCAAAACGATTAAAGGCATAGCGTCGCCACTCGCTCGATTGCTTGGCTTGGGTGATGGAAGAATGGTGTCATTCATTCGTGTATAGTGATACTTGCATGGCAATTTTATGCGGAAGCATACTTTCGAAACGCTATTAAGGATTAAAGGTGCGCTTAGTGGCGGATCTAGGGGGCAGGGGTCCATGCCCCCCCCCCCCTTGTGGCCCGAAGGGGCCAATAGCCCGAGGGAGCCCATAGCCGATGGAAGTGAATAGTGATTCCAAATGAATTTCCTTCCGTTTCCAAACAATTGGCAGGTACCATTTGTAAATTTTCTCACTCTGACCACCAGAAAGCCCAGTCTGACTTCTAGAGGACCCATTTTGATTATCATAGGACCCATTCTGGCTCAAACAGGGCCAATTTCGGTTTGCAGAGGCCCAATGCCCATTTGGGCAATGGGCATGTGAAATGCATGTTTTGCACTATAAGGGTTAATTCTGACCTACATTTTTGTCCTCGAGGTCAAAAAGGCCAAGCAAGGCTTCAGGGGGCCCACTAAGACCTGAGGGGGCACACCATGGTCTCGGGGGCCCACTTTGCCACGTAGCGCCCCTCCCTGACCGAGTTCTGGATCCGCCACTGGGTGCGTTTTTCGGTACCATTTCGATTACAGCTTCTCTTTAAAATGGTATTTACAAAGAGGAAGCAGCAAAGGCATCGACTCGAAGTATTCTTCAGACATCAATCACTCCGTGGTAGCTGAACTCCTTAAATAAACATGGTGGTTGCAAATGTAAAGCTTACATGTCAGTCACGTACGTCAGCTTACATGTCAGTCACGTACTCTATAATGCGTGAACACAAACGCTGAAGGCGACTCAGAATTTACATTTAAGCGTGGCTTAAATGGCGGCCTAACTCTTCAAGAGTATTATTAAATCTGTACTTTATCACCGTAACGACCCTTATCAAAAAGAAGATATGATATAAAGCAAGTTGTCACCTAGCAGTGCTTTAATGAACAATAGGCACAGTATATATTTGCGATTAGCGCTCGAAGTTCCCGAGGCCGTTGATACAGTATGTGGCTGTTTATATTTTTTATCTAGTTGACATCACTTCAATGCCTAATACATGCCGCGAAATGCCATCCCGATAAAGCAGTGCTACATTTGTTCCCTAGTTACGGAAATTGGTTTACGGAAAAAATGGTAAAAGAGGAGATATATTGTGTTTCTTTCATTGTTTCGTAACTGACTTGCTTCTCATTCTTAGCCTACTTTTTGCTTTATTTAAACAGTTTGTCCTTCAATTAGGAAGGAAAACAATGATGATGTTCAATGTGGCGTTAGTGTTTTACAATATGCTTCTTGCATGACTGCCGCGACAAAATCGATATAATCACATATGTAAAGAAATAAATAGACTGTCTTTCCGATTCACAGCATTGGAAAAACTTAACTTCCGTCACGATCGTTCCAACTACCAACACGATTGTTTTCCGTCGTACTTTCTAGCTGAAATAGCCGGCCATATTTTGGTTTCATTAGCAAACGAGATATGTGGCCTTGCGTGACATAAATTACATACATTGTTAAGAGGCAAAAGGCAATTAATGAAAATCCAAACATCAATGTAACGGTTTTATAATTGTGATTTACTGTCAAGATATCCTTCGTTGTAATTTCATGGATATTGCTGTATGCACGATAACCATATGTCGAGCAATGTAAAAGGCATTACCCCGTGGAGTGTGGTATTGTCCGCATTATGCACTGGCATACCGCACTAGCGACATATGGTAATATATAATACCACACGGGGCCGGGAAAATAATTATTTGGGACCGAGGTCCGAGCTGAATATTTCCGCCAGACACCGCAAGGTCGAGAGCGGAAATTCAAGCACGGGACCGAGGTCCAAAAGAATTATTCCGGCCCAAGTGTGGTATGAAATTTACATATGTCCGCTGAAAATGGACCAGCTAAAGCCAATTTCCGCACCATCCCTTGGTTCAACCTCGCGCGACGAAGTTGATAAAGCAAATCAGAGTGAGTTCAATACGTCCACTCTTTTCTAATTCGATACACTCTTTTCACTCTTTCCTAACTCCTAGTTATTAACCCGCGCGGGTAGGGTCCCTCGCGAACGCGCGGCGTAAGGGGGGGTAATATAAAGCCCTCTTATCTTCCGACAATACCGCAGCGAGACGCGCAAGGCGGCGATCGAAAGCTCTCAATGAAACCGAATCGAGAATGCATCCCGATTTCCAGTTAGGTCAATGTAAGGTCACGTCAGGTCGATATGGAAAGTTCGGTTGAATTGAGTGTAATGGCTCATACTTTCCAATTAAATCCTAATTAAGACTGTCAATGCACATAAAAGCTCCAAAGTTGTAATACATCTATTTGCTAAGTAAAAAGTGACTTGCAATGCAAATGTCAAGGTCAAGGTCAGGTCATCAAGAGGTTCACTGTCAACGCAAAGAGGTCAAGATAAAGCACTTGTGACACATGTTATAGGGGTTATTTGCACGTAAGAATCGATTAAGAAAAGTCATTTTACAACTGAGCCCCGTCAACAGGTAGATCAGGTTTCATCTTAGGTCAAAACTGAAACTGACTAATATGAATAAACAATTGCATGTTTCTAGGTTGTTTGTCTCATAAACACAAAAATTACATTTTTATAATCTGGTCATCATGCGTCAAAGAAAATCCAAAAAAAAACGGTTATTTTTGAAACATGACGTCATTCCTACTTATTGCTTGGGAGCAAATCAGTCACTGAAAAATGAAGCTAATTACTTTTGAAATTAGATCTGGGTATTCAATTACCTTGGTTCTCATATATATTATTCCGGTTTTTTAGATACCTTAGAAATTTTCAAATGTTTGGGGAAATTTCTGAAAAAAGTTTTTTTTGGATTTTGGGGGGTCAGAAAACCAACACTTTGGAAATCGAAATTTGCATCTTGGCTAGAGAATTAAATTTTCCTTTCATATACAGTTTTGCGTTTTGCGTTTGCCTTTAAAGCTATGTTTTTTTAACGATGCATCAAACATTTTTTCGTTCTTCCAACAAAAATGGCAATAACATGACGTCGAATCAAACGTCATTATCTCCCAAAGTTTCCAAACTTTTTCAAATGATTTTTTTGGAAGACGTCAATTGATGCTGGATAAGGTACTGAAACTTTTAGTCGTTATCTGTTACGTTTTCAAGTTATTGCGGAAATACGGGAGGGGGGGTAATTATTTACCCCCCCCCTACGCGCGCGGGTTAAGTCCACTTTTTCACTCTTTTATACATTTGCACGAGATTTTGGGGCAAAACACTTTCGGCCCGGGGCAGAAATGTTTCCCCGGATTTCAAATAACATTGAGCTGAAATGTTATACCGCCCGCACGTGCTAACGTTAAAGGGATATATCGGCATATGGTAATATATAATACCATACGGGGCCGGGAAAATAATTATTTGGGACCGAGGTGCGAGCTGAATATTCCGCCAGAGACCGAAAGTCGAGAACGGAAATTCAAGCACGGACCGAGGTCCCAAATAATTATTCCGGCCCAAGTGTGGTATTAAATTTACCATATGCCGCTGAGACGGACCAAATTAAGCCATATTTTCCACCATACTTGGGTTTCAACCACGGCGACGAAATTGGATAAAGAAAACCAGAGAGTTCATACAGTCACTCTTTTCTAATTCATACACTCTTTTTATTCTTTTCTAACTCTAGTTCATTCAGTCACTTTTCACTCTTTATACTGTTTGCACGAAGTTTGGGAAAAATTTCGGCCCGGAGCAGAAATGTTTTCCCAGATAAAATAACATTGACCTGAAATGTTATACCGCCCTCGCGTGCTAACGTGAATAATAAATACCACACGGGGCCGATCAAATAATTTATTTAGGACGGAGGTCGTTGTTGGATTTTCCGCTCGAGACCGAAGGTTAAGGGTGGAAAATCCTGCAACGACCGACTTCCTAAAGAAATTATATTGGCCTAAGTGTGATATTTATGTTATCATATGTCTACCTCCGTTTTGAAAACTGTGTAAAAATAGTTTGGTAAAATGTAAATGCCCGGTGGACCGAAAGCTTTGACCAATTGACTTAACATTAATTTTCTGAGAATTGAAAAAAAATAGCCACATGCTCGCGCTAATGCTAAAAACATACTGAGACATATGATAAAGGGATATCTCGGCACATGGTAAAATACTTACTAAGCTCTGCTGTGTATGTAGATATTTGTGATCTCAGCGTTTTTCAAAACTACTGCACTCGCTTCGCTCGTGCAGTAATTTCAAAAAACGCCTCGATCACAAACATCTACACACCAGCATCGTTTAGTAATGCTTATGACTCGATCATAAGGTAGTGCAGACCTGGCAACCAGTGATAGCAGATAACTAAATAGTAGGTGTTCGAGATTGTTAAAGGCGGTAGAGGGCGTGAGTCTCAACTTTAAGTACGAATAGGTGGCGACTGGTGTCGGGGTTGTGCCCAGTCCCGCAGCTCGTTAGTGTTGGATTTGTCGTTAGTTAAAAACCTTGTTTTGAAATACCGTTTTAGTTATTTTATAGATAAATTATTTTGTGAATTTAGAAGTCAGATGGAAATAGAATTGGCTAACTTGGTGAATTTGGTAAATTGTTTGTAAAACTTGTGTGCCCTTTTTTTCCGAACACTAGGCTCAGAATGGGCGACAGCAATGTGCGGGCATGGAACGTGTCGCCTGTGCTGATCTGAGGCTATTATCCAGTCAGTTCAGTTGTGAGGCTGAAGTCAGTCAGTCAGTTTTGAGGCTGAAGTCAGTCAGTCGCAGTCAGTTTGTGAGGTGCAGAGCCTGTTCGGAAGACTGCAGTTGTTGCAGAATACAGATTCTGGCTGAAGTCCGCTTGTTGTATTTTGTTGCGCCGAGTGAAACCAGAGCCATTGGCTCACAGGAGACAGGAGAGGATAGATGTGTGACTGTGAGACCAGGAAAGTTGTGTGCTGTAACAAAATGGTGCCGAACCAGGGACTTTGATGAGTCGGTTGTGACTTGTGAGTGAAGCATTTGACTTCAGTGGAAACAGTGAGTCAGTGGAACAGTGGAGTTGAGGCTGGCGGAGCTTGCTAGCTGAAGAGGGCAAGGGTGGCAGCAGAGGCTGGTGACCAGGTCTGTAACTCTGTGCACAGTTGCTGGATCGAGAACCAAGTACCCCGTGACTTGGATGAAGATGGAGACTGTTGGTGGCGACTTAAATGCTCGTCTAACCCCCACGTTGCAGAGAATTCAAGGGACAAAAAGCTCTGTCGAGGTGCATTCTTGGGAATGAGACGTCTTGGAGATTTGAAGAACCGACATAACACTGCTGCTTGCGCGGCAAGAATCTTAGAGATATGCAGACATGCAAAAGAGCTGAGAAGCGCAAAGCTGCAAAATGTGATTGGTAAAGGGTCGCTCCTGTGATATCACACCGTCTAACTCAGGGTGAGCTCATCTGGTGTAAGAATGTGAGACTGGTCCGAAGCTTGGGAACCTGCCAAAGTTTAGTGGTAAGGTAGACGCACTGGCAGCACTTTTTGGGGAGACCGTTCGTGGCCCATGTTGATGTCACTAGGCCATTCCAGAGAATTAGCAAGTTTAGCTAACTTGCATGCTGTCTAGTGGAGAAAGCAAAAAGGTCAGTAGCTGGGTTTGGAACTAACAGCTATCAACTACAATCACGCCTGTAAAATTCTCAAGAACAGATTCGGTAAGCGTGAAAGGATTGTATTCTCACATATTCAAGGGCTGCTCAATCTGACACTGCTGCCAGCAAGCTCATCAAAGGAAGAAATTGTCTGCCTGAGGCAACTACAGGATCATCTGCAGACTCATGTGAGAAGTCTCCAGTCCCTGGATATCACAGGGAGCGCATACAGCGTGTTCCTGACGCCGCTGGTGCTCTCCAAGCTACCGGAGACCATGCGGCTGCAGTGGTCACGTAACAGCGGTGAAAACAATGGAGAAACTGATGTGGAAGGGCTTCCCTCACCTTTCTGGATGAAGAGATTCAATCACCGAGAGCGTGTCAACAAAGCGTTCTCGGTTTTCTGCAAGTAGAACCAGCCGGCAAGATTGCGTCCAAGAGCGTTTACAGCAGCAGCAAAGCAGACCGACTTCAACTTCAAAGCCAGGAGAACGTCCAGCGGCCATAGCGTCGGCGTAACGGCTCTCACTGGCTGCTCCAGCCGGCCAGGCCAGGCCGCTGGGGGCCCGGATCCGGTCGCTGCAGCTTCTGTAGTGGCGGCCACCAGACCACCATCTGCAGGGAGCTGCTCAACCTCCAGATGCAGGAGCGGAGGGAGAGAGTCCTGAGAGCGGGTCTCTGCTTCCTGTGTCTTCAGCCTGGACACATAGCTAAGTACTGCAGTGTGAGGTGTAACGTGTGTTCAGGAAACCACAGTGAGATATTTTGCTATCAGTCAGTCCACAACAGTCAGAGTCAGCATACAGTACCTAAGTCAGTTTGTAACTTGAGTAGTGTAGCCCCTATGGCGAGTGGTCCTCAGAATGTGTCTAAAAATGCATCGCTGTCATGTGTTGATCGTCCATGTGGAGGACACTATGTTGGTGTGTGCCTACTGATCAGGTCAAAGTGGTATGTTTCAGGAGCTGTGGAAACTCGGGTTAGAGTGGGATGAGCCGGTCCCCCCTCCGTTCCAGGAGGAGTTTGTCAGATGGGTACGGGACCTTCAGCGCCTGAAGGATGTTCGAATCCCGCGCTGTTTTGTGAGCTCATCCTGGTCAGATGCTATCCAGAAATTGGAGATTCACGGCTTCGGTGATGCGTCAGAGAAGGGTTATGGCGCTGTCGTATATCTCCGCTCTCCAGATGAGTCTGGTGTTACTCACGAGATGTCGCTGGTGATGTCGAGGGTGAGGGTCGCGCCTCTGCGGAAGGTCACTCTGGCTCGGCTGGAGCTTCTGGCTGCAATGTTGGTAGCCAGGCTGGTTTCGCACGTGATCTCTGTGCTGAGGCTCCCTGAGTCGTGCGAGTACCGCTGCTGGAGCGATTCACAGGTCGCGCTGGCGTGGATCCGTGGCGACCCTGATCGCTGGAAGCAGTTTGTCTCGAATCGCGTGATTGAGATTCAACAGCTGACTGATCCACAGCGGTGGTCATACTGTCCCGGTGGTGAGAATCCTGCGGACAGTCCTGAGTCGCGGCGCGTCAGCTGATGACCTCATTCGTTCTGATCTGTGGTTCCACGGGCCGCCATGCCTGAGAGAGTCGATCACTCCTCAGCACGCTCAGTGTGGTATGGAGTCATCACACGCAAGTGATGAAGTGATCAGAGAGACGCAAATCGTCAGCGAAACAGGTCGTTTCTGACGGTGATGAGAAAATGGTCTTATCTGCAGCAGTTCCAGACAGCAGGCCGGAGATGTTGGTTCCCTTTCATAGATGGAGTAGCTTCACCAAGAGTGTCAGAGTAGTAGGTTGGGTTGAAGCGGTTTGTTACACGCCGTTTTCGCAGGAGAAGTCTATCAAGAATGCAGACCTGAGCTTTCTCGAGCTGTCCCAGGCGAAGCATCAGGCGCTGCAGTTGTGCCAGAAACAGGAGTTTCCGGCCGAGTACGCCGCACTGCAGCGTGGCACGTCGGTGTCAAAGTCGTCACCGCTCCACAGGCTGAACCCTGTGATGGGTGGAGATCAGCTGATGAGAGTCCGAGGCAGGTTGGACTATTCTGATCTTTCGTTTGACGAGAAACACCCGGTGATCATTCCCAAAGGTCATCTGGCGAGCAGATGTTAGTTTCACATAAGACGGTTCTGAACGCAGGAGTTTTCAACGCTAGTTGCGTCGTTCTCGGGGAACGTACTGGATTTGGTGTCAGACGCCTCTGCAAAGAGGTGAAAAGGGGCGTGTGGCTTGTCAAGGCGGACGCTTAGATGCGGTTATCAGGTGGCCGTCTCTGCGCGGCAAGGCGCGTCACGACGGTCCAGTCGTTCGTGACGGAGTGGATTCTGCTGGTCGATGTACGTGCGATTTGCAGGCAGTTGTTTTATATTTGTCTCTTCTTGTGCGATGATACGAGGGCACGTTCATTTGGATTACGGATTCGTTGTCTAGGTAACTTTTGTTAGCTTTAGACGTTTCGCTGCTCGCAGATCGATGCCGAGTACGATATATTCAGATGGTGCGAAGACGTTCAGAGCAGCTGACTCGTACCTGAGGGCTTCGTTAGGAACTCTAGCGCCAGAATGGCGGTTTACGCCCCCAGGTCGCCTGGTGGGTCGAGATGGTTTGAAAGGTTGGTTAGAGTGTCAAAAGGTGCAGCTGAGAAAAACATGGGGCCGGTGTGTTTAAAAGGTCGGACTAGAGACTTGTCTTAGAAGTAGAGGCAACAGGTGATTCTAGGCCATTAATTCGTAGCGATGATATAGATAGCGATAGTCCGCTCACGCTAGTCATTTTTTTATCGGGAAAAGATATGTCTGAGAGGTCAGTAGATGTAGAGATCCGAAAATGTATCCAGGGAAGCGTTATCTGAAAGAGAAAGGTTAAGTCAGAAGAAACTTGATAGGTTTTGGAAGGTGTGGTCTGATGATTACCTCCGAAATCTCCCTCCGACAGTTCCGAAGTTCCAGAGGAGAGGTCAGCTTAGAGAGGGTTCAGTCGTCCTTATCCTGAAGAATCTGCCTCGTCTGCGGTGGCCTGTCGGAATTGTAGTTAAGTTGTATCCCGGTCGAGATGGGTTGGTAAGGGCTGTAGATGTTCGAACCAAAAGGGGAGTTTATACCCGTTCTGTGCAGAGACTGCACGACTTGGAACTCGCTGGAGACCCCACTGACTCTGCTGTTTCAGACCCTGCTGTTAGATCTCTGTGTTTCAGGTGCATGAGTATGTTCAGCTGGCATGATTCCCTATTATGATGTGGAGCGATCGCGCGGTGTCGTTAGTGATAAGCCGACTGTACGCGTTATGGCAGAGTAGTTAAGAAACGTGTTATGTAGCGCTTTGAGCGCGTGACTCTGTAGGTTTTGCAGGACTGGACTGTTCTGTACTGTATCGTGTAGTGTTGATATGCTATGCCGCACATCAAGGTGGGGAGTGTGTTCGAGATTGTAG
>VOPJ01006302.1:0-23308 GCA_014673585.1 Semibalanus balanoides
CTCACCGCCTGGCAGCCGTCATTTTATGTTGTTGTAAAATACCATGAGAAAAGCGGACGGCGCAGGGGTGTATCCAAGGGGGTCCCTCCCTAGGGACCCCCTTGGAACGTTCGGGGCCTCTCGGATAAAACTGCTTTGTTTGTAAACGCCCCGAGGGCCCCTCTGACCTTGCAAACGCCAATCGTCAGCTGACCTTGACACGGGTCGAACTTGTCCGTGAAGTTAGCCAACAGCCAGGGGAGGCGGATTTGGGGGGCAGCGGGGGCAGCCGCCCCCGCTGGCAAAATTAAGCGGGGGCAAAGCTATGTTTTTGCCCCCCCACCATATTCTGTAGTCGAAAAGGAAATATAAAATACAATATACCTACATAGTGCTGTTGTCCTGTTGTATGTTGTTGTACATACAATGTTGGTCCCAAACAGTGGCGTACCCAGGATTCGCTTCAGGGGGATAATTTTTGTCGGGGGCACAAGGTAACCCCACTAAAAAACTAATTCGGATTTGCCTAGCTTATTTTTTAGAAGGGGCGAATATTTTAAATTTTTCGAAAAAAAAGACACAAAAAGACGTTTTTTCAGGGGCCCAAGTATATCCCCTTCAAAAATCACCATATTTGGCGCAGGTCGGTCGAAATACCCAATGCAGCAAATTGAGTAAGAGTACCGGTGGCACAGAACCATATTTCGTGGGCTACTGAGGCACTAACAGGGGGGGACAGGGTTCAACGGTGCCCCCCAAGGACCGACTTTTCACTAAAAAATGATGCGTCCGAAAACGTCCTTTTTGGCGAAACTTTTTGGGGGCCCTTGCAAATATTGCTGCCCTAAATTGTGGATATTTGTAATTTCGCATCGCACCATTTTTTCGGGGAGGGGGGGGGGGGCTTTTGCCCTGAGGGGGCCCCTGGGGATGCCGTGCTCCTTGTCGAAGGTCTGTCTGCGTCTCTGGCCGCATTAGCCAATGTGTGAGGTCCAGTGAATGCTCCAAATTCCAAAGGGCCCAAAGAAAGGCCTTGGTTGGCTCTGCACCCATGAAAACTCCATGAAACGCCTGAGGGGCAGCTCTGACCTAGTAGAACCTCGGAAAAACTGAAGTGCTCTGAATTCATTAAAGACCACGCTTTGCGTGGTCCTTAGGTTGGAATTAGGGCCCTTCAGGCCCTAATTTCAAAAGGGGCACATGGGTCAAGGGGGCACGCACGCCTGAGGGGGCCCTCTTGCCACCTGAGAAGACATTCTGGCCGCCTGAGGTGGCACTCTGGCCGCCTTAGGGGGTACTCTGACCTCAAAAACATCTGAAGAACCTCTGAAGAGCCTCTGGTGTGCTCGAAACACTCCAAAAAACACGGTTCGCGTGGTTATTAGAGAGAAAATAGGGCCCTCCGGGCCCTATTTTCAAAGGGGGTCCATTGGCCAAGGGGGCACACATGGACCTTCAGGGGGGCAATTGCCACTCCCCCCTTGGGTACGCCTATGGTCCCGAATATGAGGATTATGCCGCACCCGTGCTGGTCCTGAACAGGGGCGCAACCACGTCATAAAAAGTGGTACGGACACATTGGCGTTGGGGGGCGCCATCGTCCAGCCCAAAAACGCAATATCACAAATTTGTTAATTTTATATGCATATGTAGGTAGTTGTATGTATAATATATAACTGTAATCTACTGTAGTACTGCAAAAATATTGCCTCCATCCCAGTGGCGTACCCAGGATTCGCTTTAGGGGAGGGTGATTTTTTGGGTCGGGGGCACAAGGTAACCCCACTAAAAAAAAATCATCGGATTTGGCCAACTATATTTTTAGAGGTGCATATTTTCAACTTTTTTCGAAAAAAAAATCACAAAAACGTTATTTTTTCAGGGGGTCCCAGGTACATACCCCCAAAAAAACTCGCCGTATTTGGCCAGGTCGGCGAAATACGGCGAAATTGTGTAAGAGCACCGTGGGCGGTGGGCACAGGCCCTGTTTCGTGCACTGTGTCACTAACAGGGGCACAGGGTTCACGTTCCCCCCAATGGACCGACTTTTTCACCAAAAAAAAAAGATCGGCGACGTCCCTTTTTGCGACTTTTTTGGGGCCCTGCAAAATATTGTGGCTTAAATCCGGGGGATTTTTTATTTTCGGCACCAAAATTTTTCCGGGAGGGGGGGGGGCTTTGCTAGGGGCGCCTGGGGATGCCGTGCCCCCTTGCTGAAGGTCTGGGCTTCGTCTTGGCCGGCACTGAGCCAAATGTGCGAAGGTCTAGTTGATGCTCCAAAGGCGCTTGGTTGCTCTGCATCCATGAAACCCCAAGAAGCGCCTGAGGAAGTCACTCTGACCTATAGAACCTCGGAAAAAATCTGAAGTGCTCTGAATTTATTAAAGACCACGCTTTGCGTGGTCTTTAGATTGGAAATAGGGCACTTCGGGACCTAATTATAAAGGGGGTTCATGGGTCAAGGGGGCACGCACGCTTGAGGGGGCCCTCTTGCCACCTGAGAAGACACTCTGGCCACCTGAGGTGGCACTCTGGCCGCCTTAGGGAATACTCTGACTTCAAAAACATCTGAAGAACCTCTGAAGAGCCTCTGATGTGCTCCAAACACTCTAAGGACCACGCTTCGCGTGGTTATTAAAGGGTCATTGGCCAAGGGGACACGCACGGACCTTCAGGGGGGCAATTGCCCCTCCCCCTTGAGTACGCCTATGCTCCATCATCATAGTCAAAATGAGATAAATAATATACTTCAATTGAGTCGAGCAGAGCTGCGGCGAGCAGTGCAGTGGCACACCGTTCGACGGCCAGCCCGGCGCGCGTGCAGGCCGGCGTCAAGTCGACCACATGGAGGGGGAGAAGTCCGACCACCCCTAAGGTTGTTCGAGGATAGCACAAAAACGGCGACGCGCAGCAGCGCAATTTTTACATACCTGTTCTGAAATCAATTATCCACATTATGTAAAATTATTTACGTCGGGTCATCTCAGGTCAAGTCACCATATCAAGTCACGTGATGACGCTACCTTCAAAACGTTTGCGGTTGTACCGCAGCCACAGTTTTAGGTACTTTAGTTTCAAACTTGCAGGATTTCATAGGGTCGTAGATACCTTCTCGGATTTCTGATATCGGTTTAAGGTCGGCTAAATTTCGTAAACACCAACATTGTTTTGTCAATAATTATCGACATAATGACGATAGAGAAGTAAAAATGATACCAATGTATTTTGCCTCTTCGAGAAACGTCTCCCAATGTGCAGCAATACCTATTTGTGTCACCACTTGACCTTGACCTGAGGCCAAATTTCTCAGTAGACCTAACCTGGTCAACATGAATATGATTCGAAGTGCCTTGACGTGACAAACACGATGGCGTCCAGGGGTGGATCCAGGGGGAGGGGTGGCCGGCGGGCCATGGCCCTTCCCAAAACGTCTCAAATCCGAGCAAAATTGACACATTTTCTGATGTAAAAGAAAATCTAGGCAGCTTTTACTAAGACAAAAACATAATCAGCTACCAATGCATAAGCAGGCGGAATCCGATGAGTTTTCAGAATTATGTGAGACTTTTGCACAGAGAAATAGCAACCCCCCAAAAAAACACGTTGGCCCCTCCCAAACTACCGCTCTGGATCAAACCCTGCTCTAGATATGAAAAACTACGGATATCGGCCACTTTTATTTAGTTAGACCATTTTTAACATTTTTTGCAGATTTTGATTAGCTGGATGGGACGGGGACCCTCATTTTTTGGGCGGAATTCGCTTCTGAGGACACCTATTGTCTGGCTTTGACAGTGTATGTTCTGCTCCACGGGAACGGCATTTGCTACTGGGCTGTGGCAAGGGCGTCGCTATCTTCTGGAAGTTGGGGGACGGAGGCATTTTGAAGTCGATTCTTTCCATGCAACTCCCATAGGCGTAATGCTAACCCGCGAGTTACTAAGGGGGGCTATTAACCCGCGAGTCACTGGGGGGGGGCTTTTTTAGCCCCCCTGAGGAATATCTGGAATATCGCACGAATAATGCAGCTATCAAGCCAAACTTTAGTACTGACCGGCATCTTTTTCACATCCTCTTTGCATTTTCTTTAGATATAAACTAGTTAGGCAAGTACTATGCACGATTTTGACACCAAAATTAGCTAAACTTTAGGGAGACCGTACAAATGCCATGTTAGCAGACAAAAATAGAATCCAAAAACGGTGAGATGATAGTAAATGTTGAGGGGCTACAGACATGGCTATCTCGAGTTTTGAAAAAGTGTTTTGGACATACAATTTCCAAAAAAATTACTTTTTTGAAAATATAATGAATCAACAAAAAACATTTCAAGATATTTGAAAAACAGGAATAATATGTAGAAATAACTATAATATTGAACCACCATACCGAATTTCAAATGAATATATGTATTTTGACTGCAGTGATGACACTAGGGTGGGTAAATCGTGACGTCAAATGTTGAAATTTTATTTGTTGTCCTTTTTTCCAGATACAGACAAATTAAAAGAGGCAGCAACTGTATTTCTGAGACAAAACGGTCTATGAAAAAAATGTACTGAATTTTTGTATTAATCAATATCAATTTTGACCTTGTGTGACACTGGATTGACCTTCACTGACCTTACGTCACGTACATTAAGTCAGGTGGTAATGAGTAATCAATTTCAAGTTCTACACGTAAATGGAATGTACAATATGTTTGCATATCTTTCGTATATTTTTTGGGGCATAGGTGGCTTTTAAGTGACCTTGACATCTTTCCCCAAAAATCCATTAGCTAATTTCTGGATGTGTTATTTCCTTGAGAGCACGCTGAGATGCAATGTTGCGTTGCAACCAAATGCTTTCAATGGAAAATATGGTCATAAACTAGATGTAAACTAGAGCGGCTAGATTTTGACCTTTGACCTGACCTGTGACGTCACCACTGACCTCAAGGGCAAAAAAGAATCGTAAATTAAATTTCCTGGGCTATCGATTGTCGTTTGATTCAGCTTGATCGTCTAATTGGTTCCGAAGATACAAGGGGGCTAAAAAAGCCCCCCCCCCAGTGGAACTCGTGTTACAGAAAATACCCCAGTGACTGCCGGGTTAATAGCCCTGTGCCGTTATTTTTGCAATATCTCCTAAGCCAACAAAGATGTTGTCACCGGAGTAATTTTGTTATTTTTTGCCAAAATTTGCCAAAAACGGAATATGTATGATTGAGACAATGCCAATGAATATGTGCATCAAGTTTGAAGTGGATATCTTAAAAAATGACCGACTTTCAATATTTCAAAGACAAAATGGGACCAGCTATACAGCATTACTATTTACCTGCTTCCCATAAGATAATTATATTTTTCGTTTGTTTGGCTTTTAAGCTTAAACCCTCGCACTGACCCCTGACTTCGCACCGACGGGGGCGGATAATAACCGCCCCCAAGAGATCTTGAAAACTACGCAACGTAGCGATGAAGCGGAAATACCGGCGTGAGGTAGGCCGTGACGAGTACTAGCGAAATGATTCAGCTATTTTTATCAGATAATATTGAGGTCACCAGAGGTAAAAAAAAGGTCAAATTTTCCCATATATTCGAGTAATTGAGCATTGTTTTGTTGTTTGGCTGCTTCACATAATCCCGGGCTAGCTCAGTAACTAACATAGCTACGAAGCGAATCCGAAAAAGCACTGCAATGCTCTTGAAACATGCTTTTCTAAGTATGTCTCAGATTTGAGATCGGTTCAATAGTTAAGGCTCCAGAGGTCAGCGAAAGGTCAGAATGCTTAATTTTACTGACATTTTTTTGTTAATAATTCTTAAGTTTTTAAAGATAGAAACAGTCATTTGCCACATCGTGTCTCACATCACGGCGCATCGAAACATATATCGTATTATCTAACTACGTTCAAACTAAAAAAAAATGACCTGACCTGACCTGACCTGGGTCATGTCAAGTCAAGTCAAATTTTATGTCTATCGATGGAGGTTGACAGAGAAACAGAATGGTAAAAACCAAGTACTCCTATCGTACGAGATCATGAGTTATGTACAAAAACCATATGAACCTTTTGGCACATTGGATTGACCTTAACGAGGTTCACGGAATAAAAATACCAACTTGATTCTTTTAACTTTGCTAGAATAGTGAATTAGGATGAAAACTGACCAACACTTAGCCAGGTTTGTTCGATTGGTCCATTATTTCAATTTTCTCCAATAGACTTAGGTATAATGGAGGTCTCAAAATGACATACCTCAGGTCGACCGATATAATTTAAATCCAAGATATAAGAACTGTAGATATCGAAGGCCTCATTACACACGTGAGTTTCAAACTGTTTGGTTCATCCACCTGTGGCTTCGCAAGATGTCAAACTTACAAAAAACGTGAACTTGAGGGTCAGGTCATTTAATGTGACCTGACAACGTGACCTTTGACAAGTTAGGAAGTCTTTTTTACACCGAAAGTGTGGGTAATTGATGCCAAATAGCTTACAAAATTTGGCGGCGCATCGGCGCCCGCCGTTTCCCGAATGTTCCGGAAAAACCTGTGGGGGGGGGGCGGATATCCCCCTCCCCGTGGTGCGAGGGTTAATATTCAATTATGGAACAATAATGTTATACGACAATTTTTTCGCGTTCTCGGTAAAAACAAACAAACCCTAATTATGTGGTCACAACTCCTATGACCGTAATCTCAAATCTGCAGTTTGACCACCATGACCTCGGATGACCTTGACCTCACCCAAGCTCATCTACAGCTTAGAATGGTACTCAGAAGTGTCACATACACGAATCATTCATACCGATTTATCAATTTCCTATACGTTTAATATCGCATTTTTGCGCGAAAATTACATCCATCGAACTTCGATGACACGGTCAAGTATTTTATCTTTGACGTGACCTGTGACGTCATCGGTGACCCTGAGATTAACAATATTGGGTTTCTTTCGACACATTTTGCAGGGCTATCGTTTGCCGTTTGAAGTTGTAAGATCAGTCCAGTAGTTATGGAGATCAGAAGAGGGCTATAAATAGCCCCCCCCCCTAGCAAGTCGCGTTGCAGAATATACCCCAAATACTCGCGGGTTAAAATTCTAAAATGTTTGGGGGGACGCGTTCCTTTGGGGAAGCATCCCTCCCGCACCCCCTCGCTTTACGACGCCCATGGACAATGTGGCATTTCCTAATTTAGAGGGCGTCTGTTTTGCCCCGTGGGGGTCGGCATTTGCTTATGACCGGTAGGGTGCCTGTTCTGCTCCATGGGGAGGCATTTGCTTCTAGTGGCGTCTATCCTGTTCCTAAGTCGCCATTTACTTTAGAAGTGCTAATTTGTCCGATTCCTAGGAGTGCCCGTGAGTGGCGTGCGCAGAAATTCACAAAGGACCAGATCATTGCTTTGAGGCCTGAGGGGCGCCACCTGATCGACAGGGGCGCCATCATTATTAGCACAAATTTGGCAGGGTGCGCTTCTCTTTCAATACCGTGCGGAAGAGAAGGGACGACCCCCGTCATTAGCCAGAAAGGGCGCCGTCACTGGCCAGGGGCGCCATCACGGATGGAGAGGGGCTGTCACCAGTCGGAGGGGCGCCATCACTGGCCGGAGGGGCGCCATCACTGGCCGGAGGAGTGCCACCACTGACCGGAGGGGCGCCGTCACTAGCCGGAAGGGCGCCGTCACTGGCCGGAGAGGCGCCGTCACTGTCCGGAGAGGGGCTAGTCGGAGGAACGCCGTCACTCGCCGCCCGCACTTCTGAGACGGCACATTATATCCAAACCGCGCGGAGGGGCAGCAACCTGTTTAAGAAAGGAGTGTTGTCTAACTAATTTTGATAATGTCAAATATATTTTTATTGCGGTAAGAAAGCTATTGCTTTGATTATTGGTTACGATAAAATTCAACGTCTAGACCCTTTTAGTTGATTTTTTTTACTGTAATTGCTGTTTTTGCATTTGTTTTTGTTCCAAAAACTCATAAACGATCGTCACTATAAACAGAGGTAGCGATAGATGTTCCTATAATGGCGCACTAAAGACGATAAACAAACCTTTATGAGCAATGTATAGGTTTATTTACAGTGATCGAGAATCTTTCGCAGCTGTTATCAGTGCTCACGAGTTGTTTTCTATTGGCCAGGGCTAACAATATATGCTAGCTTTGTAATTTAAGAGCAATGCTTCTAGTAGCGAAAGCTCTCTGGCGACTATCGATAATAAGTACTGCCAGTATGTGATTGGCGACTTTGGAATATCTCAGCAACTAAAGTGATTCTTGGGAAATAAAGTACTCATGGCTAAATTCATAAAAATCTGTTCTACAGACTAGTGTCAACAACTCCACATGACCAATGTGAGTAGGCACACTCCCTTTAATGCATCTCTGATCGACTGCAGCATTGTCAAGAAAGGAGAAAGGCACGGCTTTCTGGACGAAAAAAAATACGTCGGCAGATAAAAAAGTGAAGAAACTATAGAGGCAGAGAGAAGTGCACTCCGGAACCAACCAAACCGGCTCAAGGAACTGTATTAAGATGGCAGAACGTATACAAAAGGAACGAGTGGATAGGTATATTGTCACTGAAACCATGAGCCTGAGTGATAAAGAAAACACACTTACTTTGTTTCTTTAGAAATGGTGACGTTCTCCGGGGCCGATATTGTGAAAATCATGAGCAGCTTAGACGTAAACCATTAATCAGCCTTCGTCATCCAGCGCCCTCCAAATTCTGAGACGTAATGCAGGTAACTGTTCTTGGTGCAGTAGCCGGTGAACAGCTTCAGGTATCGATTTATAAATTGCTCAGACAAAATTTAGGCCCCAGGAACTGCCCCATATCCGTATTAAATGGTTTCATCATACGCTGAAATACTGCAACTCGGTGTTGCTATTTTCGCTGGTTCGCTGCCCACCGCGTGGTGTTAGCGGCTGTGTACAAAGGGGCGCGGCCGTTGGAGACTGCAATGTCGGGAGTTGACGACGGTCGTTTTAACCCGCGCGGCGTAGGGGGGGGGGGTTGTAAATGATACCCCTCCGGATTTTCCGCAATAACTTGAAAACCATAACAGATAACGACGGTCAAATTTCTGCTTATTCAGTCATCATTTGAATCTCCTTAAAAACATCCATCGAAAAGAAATCAGAATTTGGGAAATAATGACGTTTTGATGAGTCAGGTCATGCCATTTTAGGTTGATAACGATAATGTTTGGATGCATCGTATAAAACATGGCTTAAACGCAATTGCAAACGCCAAACTTTATATGATGGAATTTATTTTCTCTGACAAAATGCAATCCGGATTTCCAAAAAAAAAAAAAAAAAAAAAAAATTTTTATTTTTTTCACCCCCCTAAAAAAATCGGAAATTTTCCCAAAAAACTGAATTTTCAAGGTATTTAAAAAAACGAATAAATATATTAGAAACAGTGTAAGGAAATGACCCAAAACCAAATTTCAAAGTAATAATCTTTCATTATTTTTCAGTGCTGATTGCTTCTCAAGCATAAGTAGCTAATGACGTTCATGTTTCCAAATAAACATTTTTTAAATTTTTTGACCTTGATACAGAATATAATGTCATTTAATAATTTATGAGACAAAACTGACCTAGGAACATGCACTGTTTATTAATATTAGTCAGTCTCAAGTTTTGAACTAAGATGACCTGATCTTGACCTTTTATGGGGTCAAGTTGTAAAAATGGCTGTTGCTATCGATTTTAACGTGTAAATAACCCTAAAACAATTGTGTCACGAAAGACTTTTCGTTGACCTTCTGGTGACAGTGACTTTTGCTGACCTGCTGACCTTTTGTGCCTTGACCTTGCATGCAAATTCACTTTTACTTAATGCAGGAGATGTATTACACCTTTGATAGCTTTATGTGAGTTGATAGTCTGAATCAAAGGATTCTAATTGAAAGTATGAACCATTAACTCAATGAGCTCGAATTTTTCATATGACCTGACCGTGACCAGAAATTTGACCTAACTTGAAGAAAAAAAATTGGGTATGCATTCGATTCGTTTTATTGAGAGCTTTCGATCGCCGCCCTGCGCGTCTCGCTGCGGTTATTGGTTCGGAAGATACGAGGCGGGGTAAAATTTAGCCCCCTACGCTGCGCGTTCGGCTGGAGACCCGCGGGTTGGACGCCGCGCGGGTTCAGAGTGCGAGCGCGCAACCACTAAACTGTTTTGTATAATTTGTTAACCGTGTCATCTTGAAAAAGGGTGAGCTTCGGCAGGTCAACTGGGGTAATATAATTTAACACAAAAGTAAACCCCGTTTCGTCCCACCTTAGTGGAGATACTATTACTAACGCATGCATCGCAGGCGCGGATCCAGGATTTCGGTCAGGGGGGGGCAAAACAAAGTTACGCTCTCCGGCGCGCTCTACGGGCGCGCCATAGGAATGACCGCTCAGGGGGGGGGCCCAAGCGCCCCCTGGATCCGCGCCTGCATCGCATATAATACAAAGATAATCCCTTTTCGTTAGGTCTAGCCGACAACAGCTGGGTGTTCAGCAGGCTTGTGGCGCCACCTACCGCTGCCCCGTCTCCCGCCCGGCTGCTCCGGTACAGGAGAGCTTCAGCTGCCCTCATAGCTCCGCCCCCGCCGCGGGCAGCCGACCGGCCGTCCTGTCGCCTGCCTCCCACCCGTCGCCGCCCGCCAGTCGTACCGCGCGGTGTGTGTGTAGCGTGTGCGTGGTGCGTCTGGGCACGTACAAACCGGCACGTACAAACCGGCTGGGCCGGAGAAAGTGTCGCGCAGGACGCTGGAGATGATTGTATCAGGCCGGTAGTGATTGTCTGTGTGTTCACGGTCGCTGTCGGCTGGGAACTGGAGCTGTGTCGCGGAGTGGCAGGTGACAGAGTGAGAGTGGGACGTGCGGGTCGGAGGAGGGTAGCAGACCAGACTGCAGAGGGGATCCAGTGACAGCCGTCAGAAACGTCACGATTTCCGGGGAGCAGTGATCTCCGGCTGCTTAGGTTGGACCGAGACACGGATTCGGCTGTCACAGGTGAGGGGTGATTAGTGTATAGCTCTATCGTCTAGATGGGTGACACTTGGCAGGAGGTCACCGACGCGACGGGCTGTGCCTGATGCTATGTGAATGAGCCGATAAATACTGACTCATTTATGCATTTCATTCTAAGTAGTTTGAAGCTGATATGGATTTGTCTTGCCCGACTCGAAATGTTTTGATCGCGCAACTACATTTGAATGTAATGTGTTTTTCTTCTTCTGTGCGTGAGATTTCGAACACGATAATTGAATGTCAAACAGCAATGGGTAGACTCAAAATTAGCGATCTGTCGCTTCAACGGAAAGCAAACATGGTTTACAGTAAAGCAGGCGTGAAGTTCGTTTCCCCTGGACTCAGATGAGGGTGCATTGTTGAGAGTGGGGCGGACCAGTCACCAGACATAATAAGCCGACGGTGTCCTCAGTATTTGTTGCCTTGAACCCTGCGGACAGGGAATTTGAGCTTGCAATTCAATGTGGCTACGGTTAACGACTTCGCCTTCGGCATTGGTTTGACGCCAGGCCTACTCAGTTCAAACTGCAATGGTTAAACTGTGTAGGCAGTTGGTAGCATCAGCTTGGTCATTAATGCTACGGTCGCGATATCGGTCTTATATTAGTGATCATCAACGCTCATTATTAATGGTCCAACATGAGCGCCAAAAACTATTTCACCCTAGCCCTACGGGAGCTTTTCTCACCTTCGCCCTACGGGGGAAGGGGGCTGACAGCCCCCTGTTAACTTCCCGGCCAAGCAACATAGAGCAACGCGGTAAGAACCAGTATGTTGCCTGTCATGATGGAAATCTAGCGGTATGCAATTTTGAGGTTTCAGGTCAACGGGTTACCTACCAGGTCGAGTGAATGACCTTGACTCGACCTTGTCCAGAATAACTATTTTGCGTTGTCAGAAAACCTCAAAATTAGTAATTGATCAATGTAAATAAGAAGTCCTGTTCCTAAACTAGTAGGTTGAGTTATCAGTCAGGCCCTATGGGGGCCTGACAGGCCCTCAGAGGTTTTTCTTGAATAACTTTTACACATTCTGCGCATCTTTCTGAAATTTCGATTGTCTGAGCTTACAACAATTATATATATATTCTGTCAACATTTCGTTAAAATTGGTTCTGTACTTTCGGAGATAATGACGTTTTGATGACGTCATGTTCGTAAAAACATGATATGTCCGATATTGTAAAACGATACACCGATCTTATGATTATAAACGCATCCTATAGGCGAGGAGTTAATGATTTCATATAGCAATATGAAGGTGCTCTATGATGAATTACAATTATGAATACTATTTTCGTCACTATCATAAATCACATATATATACATATAACAGGTGACGCATTTGGTTTCAAAGTGCCTCTCAATGCCATCCTAATTAATCTCGCGATCAGTTCGATCTAATGCTGCGGCGTATCCGCGGACGATTTGCGGGCTATCGCGGAATTTGCGGCTTATCGCGGAGCGAATGCAGTCGTTCCTCACGCGCACATGGCCGCTTCTCACATATATATACATTACATACATTATATATGACATCTGGAGTAGCTGGCTGCCATCTCATTCTGACATCTGCGTCACTGGGCCGCTCTCATCCTTATACGTACTGACGTCACTGGGCTGCCTCTCATTTCCTGACATCTAGAAGCATTGACGCGCCTCTCATTGACATCTGACGTCACTGAGCGCCATCTCTTCTGACCATTCTTGAGAAGTCAGCTGGGCGCACTCTCATCTGGACATTCTGACGTCACGTGAGCCCGCCTCTCACTGCATCTTGACGTCTTGGGCCGCCTCTCAGTCTGACATTGGCGTTCACTGGGCGCTCTCATCTGAGTCTGACGTCACCTGGGCGTGCCTCTTACATGTGACATCTTGGCCGTCCACGTGAGCGCCTCTCATCTGACGTCTGACGTCACTGGGCTGCCTCTCATCTGACATCTGACGTCACTGAGCCGCCTCTCATCTGACATCTGAAGTCACTGGGCTGCCTCTCATCTGACATCTGACGTCACTGGGCCGCCTCTCATCTGACATCTGACGTCAGTGGGCCGCCTCTCATCTGACATCTGACGTCACTGGGCTGCCTCTCATCTGACATCTGACGTCACTGGGCCGCCTCTCATCTGACATCTGACGTCACTTGGGCGCTTCATCTGACGTTGGACGGTCACACTTGACTTCATGACATATGCACGATACTGGGCCGCCTCTGCATCTGGACAATCTAAAAGGCGTCCCACTGGGCGCCCTCTCCATCTGCACATATGACCGTTTCACTGGCCGCCTCTCATTCTGACATCTGAAGCAACTGCGGCTGTATCATCTGACATCTTGACCGGCACTGAAGCCGCCCTCTCATGGGACACTGACGTCACTGGGCGCCTCTCAATCTGACCATCTGCGTCACTGGGCCGCCTCACTCATCGTGACGTCTGTTACGCACTGTTGTGACCTCTCATCTGACATCTGACGTCGCACTCATCACTGGGCGCCTCTCAATCTGACATCTGACGTCACTGGCGCCGCCTCCTCATCTTGAATCGACGTCACTGGGACCGCCCTCTCATCTGGAGCATCTGACGTCACTGATGCCATGCATCGACATTGACGTCACTCGGGCCGCATCTCATCTGACAATCCTAAACGTCACTGGGCCGCCCTCTCATCTCGACGTTGACTCACTGGACCACCTCGGGCACTGCATATGACGTCACTGCGGGCCCGCCTCTCCATCTACGACATCTGGCGGTCACTGGGCCGCCTCTCATCTGCATATGACGATATCTCAGGCCGCCCTCCTCATAATCCTGACATTGACCGTCAGCTGGGCCGCCTCTCATCTGAACGTCTGACGTCACCTGTGCTGCCTCTCATCTGACCATCTGACCGTCACTGGGCCGCCTCTCATCTGAATCTTGGACGTCACTGAGCTGCTCTCATCTGACGTATGGACGTCACTGAGGCGCCTCTCAGTCTGACATTCTGACGTCACTGGGCTGCCTCTCATCTGACATCTGACGTCACTGGGCCGCCTCTCATCTGACATGTCTGACGTCACTGAGGCCGCCTCTCATCTGACGTCTGACGTCACTCACTGGGCCACCTCTCATCTGACGTCAGCCAGCACTGAGCTGCCTCTCATCTGACGTCTGACGTCACTGGGCGGTCTCTCATCTGACGTCTGACGTCACCTGGTGACGGCTGCGCCTCCCACACGGTGTGACTCAGTGCGGGCTTAGACAAACACCCTGCTCTGATCGTATTACGATAAAAGTCGGGGACACGGCAACACCGGTCGGCCGTATGTCACCTCCCCCCACCCCCACACCAACCCCACCTCCCCCACCCCACCCCCACCCCAACCCCCCGGTTCCCGACGGCACTCCCTCGTCCCTGGCCCGTTCACGTAATCTCGCATAGCGGCGCGTCAAAAGTCCAGTAGGTACGTGTTGGACATGTGTATTTTGTCAGAATTTCCGCTGATGGCATGGCTGCACTGGCATTTCCGATTGTTCAATGCTTGGTGATATGCTTTTGCACTGTGAGGGCGTTAATTTATTATGGTTTGTGAATGGAGGATATAAATTAGAGGTGCCACTCTTCTACCCTCTTACTCACCAGATGTGAGTAGTTACTACCCACGAGGGTAGTAGCGGCTAGCACAAGTGATCCTTTGGATTAAGTGGGTAGTTGGCAGGCAACATAATTTTTATAAATTGCAAAATAAATTAAAAACAGGGATTTTGATGGGAATTGGGCTACTTGAATAAATATAGGCACCTCGGTTGGTGAGCAGAGATCAGCTCAAAACAGTTCAGCTTTGAAACACGAGTTGTTAACCCTATTCCCTGCGGGCGGCCAGAATTACGTTAACCTGCGGGGCAGACTCTCCCCCTCCCTGAGTTCTCGAGAACTGCTAAACCGATTTCGATGGAACGAACACAACACTATTCGATTTGTCATGACAAGATGAGCATGGCGACCGAACGATTTTTCTCACTATTTGGACCCAAAACATTATTTTGTTTTACAAAATAGGGGCCAGGGGGCAAAAAGTAAGATAATTTTGGATTTCTCGTTCTCGTTCTCGTTTTCGTTCTCGTTCTCGTTTTCGTTCTCGTTCTCGTTCTCGTTCTCGTTCTCGTTCTTGTTCTCGTTCTCGTTCTCGTTCTCGTTCTCGTTCTCGTTCTCGTTCTCGTTCTCGTTCTCGTTCTCTCGATTCGTTGTTCGTCGTTTTGTTTCTTCTTCTCGTTTCTCGTTCAACGGCCAATGCACAGAAAAGACAACCGACAACAAAAAACAACATGCGACTTCCCACACTGATCATAAAAAGGACGATTCCAGAGCGGTGATCTGGAGCCACAGGACACCGAAGCGACTAATTAAAGCACTATACTTCAGTCGTGTCTGTGTTCTTAGGCAGATGATGATGGCTCTCTCTCTCTCTGAGCCCGATGCACTATCTCCATATGACCCCTACATACACTCTCGCGATCGCTGATCTGCCTAGTAACTGTGTATTACATTTTTCAGCCTCCGGTCATTGGTGTGGGCACTTTGAGCAAGTATTGTGAGTTTTGAAACCATTTCGTACTAATTTAAATCTATTTAGCTCATCTTTTGGTCACAAGATGGCTCTTGACTCCGGCCGGACACGTATTTCGGTTTGCCACATATTTTGATTGCCAACGAGTGGCAACGACTAGTACTTAGGGAGACAGAAGTCAGTCAAAAATACAGATATTGCTTTGAAATTCGATTTAGGTATCGTCCATACTTAGTTCTCCAATATATCTTCCTTTTTTCTATCTTTTCTTTTTTAACCCTGGCCGTACGGGGGTTCTAAAGCGACCTTCGCCTGAGGGTTTTCTTACATAACTCTCTACGCATAAAGTGCATCTTGCTGAAATTTTCACTAGATAAGTTAACGACAATGATAACGTATGCTGATAGACTTTCATTGAAATTGGCTGAGAAGTTTGAAAGATAACGACGTTTTAGTGACGTCATGTTGGTGAAAAACATAAATGTTGAAAAAATCTTTGAAAATAGAGTTTTGTAGCAAATTGCAAACCGAAAACGACGCAAGATAGAAAACTGCATTTTCTTTCATCTGGTGATCTTGGATTTCCACAATATTGTTTTTTACCCCCAAAATAAAATAAAAACTACTTTTGGGAAAAAAACAGAAAATCAAAATTTTCAAAATTGTTAAAAAACAAAATATGTGTGAAATCACTGAAACTAAAAAATATATAAACCCTAAAGTTCAGAGCAGTTTTAATTTTTTTTGACTGAGTGATGGCTCCCTAACTGTAAAAACTCATAACGTCATTTTGTGAAAATCACCTTTTTTGACTTTTTTGACCAGATACGAATAAGTAAGTATATTTTTCGTATTTCTGATACAAAACTTGTCTAGGAATATTACTTTAGTTTACATTTATCAATTAATAATTGTGACGTTTTCTCACAGAGCAAAATCGCTATTCTGGAAGTGGTCGAGTTGAGGTCATTCACTTGACCCGGGAGGTCAACCGCTAACCTTAAACCTAAAAATTGCATAACGTTAGATTTCTCACATGACAGGCAACATACTGGTTCTTACCGTGTTGCTCTATTTTATGTTGTTTGGTTTGAAAGTTAACAGGGGGTCCCACCTTCCCCACCTTCTCGCAGGCACGGCAGCGGCTGCGCACGCGGCGGGCGGCAAAATAATACAATCACCCCGCTTGGGTGCGGGGGCAAGTTGGGGCAGGAAGTTGGACTTGCCACAGCAAGCCAAGCCATTGAGGGTCACGACCATGCTCGTACTTCCGTGTTATCGTGTATTATTCATTAGATCGGCTCTATCGAAAACTGCATTCAAGTTTTTGCTGTCATTTCTGTTATGCCAACAAAAATTGTCATTAAAGCACGACAAACCCTACTTTTAGTTTTAAATTTGATTTCACAGTGTAACCAAGGTTCCATTTTAACCTAAAAACATGCACATTCTAAATCTTCTGTTCTATCTCATTCGTCATTACATTGTAAACATACATCGTTTTCGCGAGCCGCCGACTCCCTGCTGTAAGCTTCTTACAAAGTTTGTATTTATTATATACCGCCGACAGGTACAATAACCGTGTTTCGGTGCCGTTTATACCTCCATGTGTGATTGCACTAAAAACTATTATCTTATTCTTAGTCCATGGTCAATTCTGAACATTTTCATGTATGTTCCATATTGAAATGTAAAAAATCACTCCGACCGATTATGATGGGCTAGATCGGGCTTGTGGCCCATAGTGCATCGGCTCGCGACCCCTCGACCCAGATATGTAGGTTCTGCGACTCCCCAACGCGGTTCTGAAGCCCGGTACTGCGTGTTCAAGGGCGGTGCCAAAGAGGGGGGACGGGGAGACGCGCCCCCAGCATTTTCGGATTTTAACATAACGCCTATGGACGTTGCATGGAAAGAATCGACTTCAAAATGCCTTTGTCCCCCCTACTTTCGGAAGGTGGCGCCGCCCTTGTGCGTGTTCGAGAAAGTCAGAGTCACGGTCGCTAGGGACTCGAGGCAACGCAGAGTCTGCAGCTCTCCATTAGATACAGCTCGAGAATCAGTGCCAGCTATGCATGTCGATTCGGTCGCCATGTCCATTTCTGGGTAGAGTGTCGCTGCAGCAGCGGAGCAATGAATATTTTGTGCGTGCCGGTCTTGGTCGCTGTCTGCACGAACATAGCCAATCCGGGAATATTTAGAGATCAGTCCAGTCATGGTGATGGTAATGTGATGATAATGTGATGATGATGTGGCAATCTTGACGGGCGAAATCCGCATTGGAATTTCTTCTGAATCCTGAATTGAGTTTAACAATTTGCCGCATAAATGTACACAGCATTGTAGGAGCTCTGCAGGCAGTTTCAGTGACTATATTGTGTCACAAGACCTTGGCATATTGGAACTAGGTCAGTGATGGGAGATAAATGGCATTGTGACCTGAATGACGCTTGCGGCAATTTTACATTCAACAATTTAACAAGTCTGGAAACAAATCCCTGTCGTACGGCTGCATTGTAATACATATTTGCTCTTGCCTGGCTGCTTATGTTAAATTGCAGCACCTAGTGATTAAGAATTGAGATCGTCGTCCAAAACGTCGCCTCTAAGTAATGAGCTGCCGACGAGTAGTCGTTACGCGCTTTGATGCAGTCTAGACGTTGATCATTTTCCTTTTTTTGGGGGGGGGGTCACCCGGGCGATCTAAGATTGATTCCGGGGCGGGAGATGACCTTCCGGCAATTTAGGCCGGAAAAAGGAAGTTACTTTAGTCCGGCTTATGTTAACCCGGTATAAAAGGCAAGGGACCTATTTTTACGTTAAATTGTGAATCAAATTGAATCTAGTTTCGGCACCCTCAGTTATCACGGCGCCGAAGGCGCCGCGATTCCTGAGGGCGCCTAATACTGATACCGACAGAGCTAACTTCGTGCTCAAATTGTGCAGCGCCCCGGTACGATGAGGCGAATATCTCTCTCTCTCCCCGCTGGGTTCCGGGGGTCATTTTACTTGGTCATATAGCCTCAGTGAAACGGTGGAATGGCAGCCTGGCTACAGCGGTGCCAGCCGCTAATACAGAGGTCTGTAGACAAGAGCACCAGCAGCAGCCAGCAGCCAGCAGCCAGCAGACAGCAGCAGCAGGCAGCAGCAGGCAGCAGCAGCAGCCAGCAGCAGCCAGCAGTAGCCAGCAGCAGCCAGCAGTAGCCAGCAGTAGCCAGCAGTAGCCAGCAGTAGCCAGCAGTAGCCAGCAGTAGCAGCAGTGCAGCAGTAGCGCAGAGCCAGCAGTAAGCAGGCAGACCGCAGTAGCCAGCGTAGCCAGCAGTAAGCAGAGTAGCCAGCAGTACCAGCAGTTAGCAGAGTAGCCAGCAGTACAGCAGTACAGCAGAGCCAGCAGAGCAGCAGCAGCAGCAGCAGCCAGCGGCAGCACAGCAGCCAGGCAGCCAGCAGCAGCCAGCAGCAAGCAGAGAAGCCAGGTCACCGAGCAGAGACAGCGCCAGCAGCAGCAGCGCAGCCAGAGACCAGCGCAGCAGAGCGCAGAGAGCAGCAGAAGCCAGCACTAGCAGCAGCAGCCAGCGCAGCAGCAGCAGCATCGCCGCCGCAAGCAGCCAGCAGCAGCCAGCAGCAGCCAGCAGCAGCAGCACAGGTCAGACGGCCGCCAGTGGGCAGATAAGCAGTTGGAAGCAGCCAGACAGCAGCAGGGCAGCAGGCAGAGCAGCAAGCAGGTCAGACGGCCGCCACGGGCAGCAGCAGCAGCCAGCAGCCACAGCAGCAGCATAGCAGCAAGCAGCAGGTAGAGGCGCCAGCGGGCAGCAGGCAGCAGCCAGCAGGCAGCAGGCAGCAGCAGCGGCAGGTCAGACGGCCGCCCAGCAGCAGCAGCAGCAGCAGCAGCAGCAGCAGCAGCAGCAGCAGCAGCAGCAGCAGCAGCAGCAGGTCAGACGGCCGCCCAGCCGGGAAGCAGCAGTGGCAGCAGGCAGCAGGCAGCAGGCAGCAGGCAGCAGGCAGCAGGCAAGACACAGCAGGTCAGAGGCCGCCCAGCGGGCAGCCAGTGGAGCGGCAGCAGGCAGCAGCAGCAGGCAGCAGGAGAGCAGCGCAGAGCAGGTCAGAGGGGACCAGCGGAGCAGCAGCCAGCAGTCACACGGAGCGGCTGCTCCACTTGTACGCGGCTCAGTATAAATGCACCAATTAGCCTAATATCAAGGGGCGATGATTATCGTAGCAGACGGGTGGTCAGAGCCGGCGTCTCATTAATTGCCGCGGTGAAGGTATTTTGCCTTCACTCCGTGTGGGTTGGATGAGATAAGTGGCGGCCGCGTTGCCGGATCGTCCATCGGGTGAGATTGGATACATCAGTCTGATCTCCATCGGTGAAGATGGCTGCAGAGACTGCAGACAATAACGCAGACGGATGGACTTCCATGGGAGAAGATGACGCCAGAAGGGGTGACGCAGGACGGCAGACATTTATTTTCACATGGTGACCTCACCTGGCCCGCTTCCAGCTACGGCAATGCAGAGCTTCATTGGTGTGACAATAGCCAAGTGTCTGACACATGCATGGATATTGGATACGGATAGTGACATTGACGTGTCAGAGGTGTGGCGGACGGTATTCACAGAGCCTGCAGGCGCAGAGTGACGTAGTGACGCGACCGATATTAGACAGTGCCATGTACAGTGATGAGACGTCAGTTATGTGATGTCCAGTGATGAGACGTCCTGTGACGTGGCGTCCTGTGACGTGGCGTCCTGTGACGTGGCGTCCTGTGACGTGGCGTCCTGTGACGTGGACAGGTATATGGCGTCCAGTGACGTGGACAGGTATGTGACGTCCTGTGACGTCCAGTGACGTCCAGTGACGTGACACGGTCACCAGTGGGGAGTCCGGTGCCGTCACCCGTGTCAGCGGGGCTGACGGCGGCGTGACTTGACAGGACACGACTGGGCCGCCGCTCGTGCGTGCAGTTGGACACGGGATATTACTGGCGGTGAGCATGGTTAATATACACGCGATAATTAGCAAAATAGATGGTGTCGAAAAAATCGTAACATCACTGTGACCCCCCCGTCACAGCGTACTCAGCACACGGTCATGCCGGTCTCAGATGATCAGTAATGTTAGGCTGGAATTACAAACAGCCCACACGGTCCATCCGGTCCCTCAGCCCAACGGGTGTCACTCGGTCCTCAAGCACAAAGGTCACTCGGTCTCTATCAGCCACAACGGTCATCGGTGCTAGCACAGGTTACTCGTGGTCCTCAAGCCCAGACCGTTCACTCCGGTCCCTCAGCCACACCGGTCACTCGGTCCTCAGCCCACATCGTCACTCCGGTTCTCAGACCACAACCGTCACTCACCAGGTACCTCAGCGCCCAGTCCACTCTGGGATGGAGATTGAATGTACCCTCAGCCAGGTCACTCGGTCCTCTTAGGCCACACCGGTCACTCCGGTCCTAGCCACACGGTACATCCGGTCCTCAGCCCAGGCATCTGGTCCTCAGCCCAAACCGGTCCCTCGGTCCTCAGCTACCCGGTCACTATGTTTGATCCCTTCAGCCCTCCGCGGTCATCCGGTCATCCAGGTCCTCACTCACCGGTCATACCGGTCCTCAGCCCATCACTGTTGTTCTCAGCCCCTCCGCAACGGTCCTACCCTCCCGGTCACTCCGGTCCTCAGCCTCCCGGTTACTCGGTCTCAGAGCCCTTCCCGTCACATGGTCTCAGCCTCCCGGTCCACTCGGGTACTCGGTCCTCAGACCCAGTCGACTCTAGAGTCACGCCTCCGGTCACTCCGGTTCTCAGCTCTCAGCCTCCCGGTCCACTCCGTATAAGTCCTCAGCCACTCCTGGTCCACTCCGGTCCTCAGCCCTCAGGTCAACTCGGTCATCCGGTCTCAGCCCACACGTTCCTCTTCCGGTCCTCAAGTCACCTCCGGTTCAATCGTCCTCGCCCTCTTCGGGTTTACTGTCGTCAGCCTCCTCGGTCCACTCCGGTTCCTCAGCCCCGGATACACTCGGTCCCAGCCCCTTAGTATGTGTCTCTGTGCTGTGATGTTGTCTCTGAAGACAGTGGGTTATCGTTGTCTTTGTTCTGTTGTGTTGATGTTGCCTCTGAGACAGGGTAGTCGGGTTGTCTTTGTCTCTGTTTGCTGCTGTATAGTTCTGAGGACAGTGGGTTTAGTTCTGTCTCTGTTGCTGCTGATGTTGTCTCTGAAGACAGTGGGTTCAGTCGGTTGTCTCTTGTCTCTGTTGCTGCTGATGTTGCCTCTGAAGACAGTGGGTTCAGTCGGTTGTCTCTTGTCTCTGTTGCTGCTGATGTCTCTGAAGACCGTGGGTTCAGTCTCTTGTCTCTTGTCTCTGTTGCTGCTGATGTTGCCTCTGAAGACAGTGGGTTCAGTCGGTTGTCTCTTGTCTCTGTTGCTGCTGATGTCGTCTCTGAAGACAGTGGGTTCATCAATCGGCTGCCAACTCAGCCCAGTCAGTTGTCTGTCTGTGGTTGATGTGATGGATGTGATGTCTGATGATGATGTGATGGATGTGGCGGGGTACAGTCGGCGGTGTCTGTGATGTGATGACACACAGTACGGTCCGGCTCGTGGCTTAGTAACCACGGGATGGGGGCCAAGTCCACGGTGGCAGTACGAGGAAACAGCCTCGGCGGGCCTCCCGAGGCTGCAACTATCGCTTCTTTGATCCCGCTGACGTGGACGGGAATATGCGACGTGACGTGATGTATGATCACGACATGACGTGCGTATGATAGTGACGTGACGCCTGTATAATGATGACGTGGCGTACATAATACATATGATAATTGTCATGATTGTCGAAAGCGGGGGCATGGCATGGGGGACACGTACCCCCCAAGCGGGTGGTGTCCCACCGAAAAATCCTGATTTCAACATTACGCCAATGGGCGTTGCATGGAAAGAATCGACCAAAAAGCCTCCACCTCCCAACTTTCGGAAGGATGCGACGTCCTTGGTCATGTCGAGATGCGCGTACTGTAATGCCATGATGTATGTCTAATAGTGATGAAACGCTAAGCTAGTGACGGGACGTGACGGATGATAATTGCATGACGTGTGATATGCTAATGACGTGACGCGACGAGAGCATCACAGGAGGACTGCCCCATCACTGGGCAGCCACGTCAGTGATCGATGGCGTCACCAATCCCTCAGCGAGTGTTGTTCTCAGCGGCCGAGAAGCGTCTCGATTGGAGATATGCGGAGCTGGCGATAGCTCCCGACCACGATGGCTGGTGATCGCCCATTTGAGTGCGGTGACTACGCACTATGTGGAGCCGCGAGACGCGCCGTGTGGGTCAACAGATTCGGTCTGGCGATGGCCCGTTCACAACCGATCGGATCCGAGTGTCCGGCTATGGGTGGAAACTGCAGGGAAGTGATCGTCTCGGTCATCATGATATTATCGGTGTATATCATTCTCAGGGTGCTTTAAGTGAGCCGATCCGATGACAAAGGACCAGGAGCAGGGTCTAACTGAGGCTAAGAATGCGGTGTTTATTGTGACCTTAGCTCAACCCTCGCCAGTGTAGGGGGAGGTGGTGGATGCCAATTCCCTGTATTTTCTTATTCAAAGTAACTCAAGTATTTATCAACCGATTGCGATGAAAAATTCACTTATGACCCGTAAACTATGACCTGTTTCCAAATGTCATGTCAGGCCAGGGCATATTTTAAGGATTTTTCACTGCGTCCCGAAACGTGGTAGGGGCACACCATTGTGGT
>VOPJ01006303.1:0-11674 GCA_014673585.1 Semibalanus balanoides
TCATAATTGGTCATTTTCCCCCATACCTTGTCTATTGGGCTGCATCAAACTATTGATGAGTCAAAAAAATATATTGGACCTAGTGCCAGCAACTGCCATGGACTATGGCAGTGTTTGGTCCAGTGGTTTGCATGCTGTAATGACTTTCACATGGTCTTTCTTGAATTACTCTGCCCATGAGCAGCTGACAATTGCTTGAAAGTCATTACACTGAGCTGAATGGATACAAAGTCAATGTGTTTGGGCTTTGACTATCGGACACCATTGACCTGTTATGCATAGTATATGGTAAGACATATTGATCCTGATCTACTGACCATCAACATATTTTAAGTTATCTAAAGCTATTTGTGTTAAATCCTTATGTATTCAAAAGCTTGTCTTTTTACATTTGTTGACTACATTCTTGTCTCTGAACTTGAGGGACAGCTGTTGGTCTGTGGGATAAAATTAAATTAAGATCTTGAAGACTAGTATACTGCTGGTGTAATAAATTAATAAATATTATTTTGTTCAAAGGTCAAAGGTCATTGTAATTGGCTAAGTCTAGTACATTTTTATGTTAATAAGTTTTAACATCATCATGAATGAAAGCCATGTGACAATTGTTTTCAGTGGTTAGTTAGTTTGCATTAATCTTTCATTAATACTCATTTATATAACTTGTCATTGATGTCTTACTGGTATTTGCATTAATGTTGTGAATGCTTGCATAAAATATTTTTGCTATGTGGTCCTGCAATGAACTTCCATGATTTCTGATCATTTAATGCTTTCTTTATGTTATTTAATGGCTTTTGTGAACACAGCTATCCTCCTCATTTAAGTTAAGTTTGTATACTGATAATGAAATTGATACCTATATCAAATGAATGCCAATCTATTGCATGTTACACATAAATACATAATGTTGTAGTGGTCTTCATTTAAGTAATTTTCAGGTATTTCATCAAAACATAACTCATTCTGTCTAGTTATGGTACTTCACTATTGAAATTCGCGTGCTTAGTTTCTACCTACCTGACACAGTATTTTATAATTGGGAGTATTTTTGCATTTATTTAGTGAAATATTTTTTGTATTTATTTTATATATGCTCCTTTTATGTTTGTGAAGTTAAACATAAATGTTTAGTCTTGTTCCTTCTTGCAAAGTTTCCCTAATACATGAACTTAATCCTGTTTTGTTTTTCTGAAGGACATCCTGCATTTCTAACAGTGTTTTTGTGGAGTTTTGTATTCATATTATTTGGAGTTTTTTTCAGATTTTGAAACACAACATGTTTTTGCATGACTTATCTAGTTTCTCTGGTAAGTTATGATAGCCCAATAACGATGGCCTCTTCAAGGAAGTCATGGGCAAAGCTGATCATTGCTGGGAATGACTTTAACTACTTAAAAAACTATCAACATAAAAGAGGTAGGTATTTCTGTAATGTATGCATGTCGTCACTCTGTCATCACTTGTGAAGTGCATATGCCATACAGTTCTGAGTCTCCATTATCATAAGCTCTCTTGATCACACATCTCTTGCGTAGCATCACGCATCCTAGTGTTGGTAAGGGAACATTGATGGTATATTGACACCAAATGACCACAGCAGTCATTCTACAAAAAAAGAAGGCATCAAGGGTCTGCTGATTGCATGTTTAACCAAAGTAATTGCATAATATATCATTGACCCTTTAGCTCATGTTTTCACCATTGTCTGTCTGTTCCCAGCCGACATACGCATGTATCTGAAATAAGGATATATGATCCCAGAGGATCTCTCGACAAAACGCAATGTTGGATCTATGATTCCACTGGATCCCACGCCAAAATACAACGGTGGATGTTGGATCCCAGTAGATCTCTCGATTAAATTTGGCAACGGATCTTGGATCCCATAGGATCCCATGATGAACAATACAAATGGATCTCTGATCTTAACGAATCTCGGATCCGACAAAATCCGACTGATAAATTATGTCATTTTTTAAGGCGTACGCTCATGCTAGTTTCATTAACAACGACTTGAGAAGTACTAACAATTACTTAAAATGTGTGTTCCGAAAATACACATCTGTATAATGGCGGGTCTGGGATCCTAGTCACTAGTGGATCCCAGTGCAAAATGGTGCCTGGGATCTCGGATCCCGGCGGATCCGTCGACCAATTTTGAAGACGGATCTATGATCTTAGTGAATCCATCGACGCATTGCGAAGGTGGATCTATTATCCCAGTGGATCCGGGATCAAGATTCCAGAGATCAGATCCCGGGATACGTTTTCGGCATCTGATCACAAGTCTAGTTCCCAGTGTCTAGGTGTGTAGAGTTGCTGACTATCGAGCTTCTCTCAGCTAAGCATGATATAATTAAAACATTCCTTGAATAGCTGAATGATTGCTCAGTAATGTGTCTGCCAGTGTGCCTGTCTTTACCAATGACTAGTGACACGTGACACTGCACACATGCAGTGTCACGTGCCTTGTGTCGGCGAGCGAATGTCGTTATATGACTTATACGTACGTGATGGCAAATGTACCGCCTATCAGCATCGTTCATCCTAGTGTAGATTGCCTCGGGCGCCACTTGAACTCTGCAAATAAGTGTGAAAAACAGCATGCTCTCTGCTTAGTAGATATACTAAGAGGTCATATAATTTAAAGCTTACTTGATCTATTGAATCTCATAAAACCCTTTCAAACAAATATATGATAGCTGCACAGCCTACATAACCTGCGGCTGTCGAGGGTATACAAGCGTCACATGCCACTTGCAGCCGTACTTATTCTAGGCTTAAATCAAGCTGCTTATCATTGCATACTTCGCTGCATTTTCTGTCAATACACCCACACCCTGCTGCATGATTTCCTTATGGAGCCTCCCATGCAGTCGCTATCTCTCGCCGCCTCGTCCGCCCGATGCATCGTAAGCCTGGCTGGGTCTGGCACGTGTCAGTTGGACCCGGGCGTGACCACATCATGGGCGTCATTCCGGCCCTGGAATGTGTTATTCGCACCCGGTGATCGTCGTAAAGTAACGTCCTTGCAGCACTCAGTCGCCACCGACGACGTTGGTGCTGGCTGGGTGGCTGTAGTGTGTATCTTGCTCTGAACCGGGTGTTTACTACTGCTGCAAGTAGTGGGGTACCGAGGGTTCCCGAAAACTGTAGCAGATTTGATTTTCGCCGGTGCCTGTGTCAATTTGGCGTATTGGGAAAAAGACGGTTGCCTTTTCGATAAGGATCTCGCATATTTTTGTTATCTATTTTTTTATCCCGATTACTGATATCAAAGATATGTTGGGAGCATAAGAACAAAGGTATCGCTTATCGTTATCTCAGAAGGACGTCCGTTGTCTAATCAGCATTGCGGTTGGTGTCACGTGGTCATTGCTGTCGTTAGTGTGTCACTACATTGTCAGTGGAGTGTACCGACGCATAGCAGCGCGATGTCGTGACCTGTCCAGCTGTACCTATCAGCTAGTGTTCCTCCGCCGGCAGCGGTGTTAGACTTGGTGTCGGGGGTGGCCGGGTCAGGCCGCCTCATTACACCCCTACCTCCCTTCCCCTCTGCTGCTCCGGTGCCAGCCAGCCTGGCTACCGTCCAGACGTGCGGGGGCGGTCTGCCCTGGATCCGACCCCGGCCCCATCTCTGACCTCTCCCTCCCTGCTCTCTCTGCTGCAGCCGCGCCTGAGCTGACCGGTCTACCGCCGACCAACTGACCAACGATGGCCAAACACGAGAAGATGAAGGCAGCTTTCGGTAAGTCTACCCATCCCGTCACACTCCGCGGCTACAGAGACCAGTGTTTACTCTGTGGCAGTGACGTCACTCTGGCCACGGCCGCCGACGTGATGCCCGTCCTCGCTATATTGACGTGGGCTGGCACCGGCCGTCACGGCAGTCACGGGCCGCGCTCGCTCGCGCTGGTAATTTAAATATAGCCGGAGCTGCCGTACGCCGTGCGCGGCTTCCTTGTTTGACCGAAAGTGGCGCTTATGTGGCCTTGAACTGGCGTACGTGGATGGTGTAGACGGGTCTCGTTTTTAAAATGCGTGAAATCGTGTTGCGAGGGCGCGCGATCCGCGACACCGCTTCCGCTGATGCTGCTGCTGCTGCTGCAGCGTCCTGTATTGTCATATCTGATGTTGACGTTGAGCGGTCATCAGATCACCGTGCCAATATCAGCGGTCGTTAGAGTCGCGTTACCTGCCGGCCTTCCACCTGTGCCGGCTCGTCTTTCCTCTAGCTAATGATTCCGTCGGTGTCCGTAATTACCGTTAGAGAGCGGCGGATACCGTGCTCGCCGCCGCCGCCACCATGGCGCGGCGGTGGAATCTAACGTCACGGCTCTCGCGTGGCCATACAGTCCTGTGTGGATGGGTCCCTGCCTAGGTCGGCTGGGTCGGGCGTCGTCAAGGCGTGGATAGTGCCCGGGGCTTTCGGCTGTCGGATCGAATCAGGTCTATGACTTGTGGCGTGGCGTCGAGCCTGGCTTGTGCAGATAGGCTGAGCCATGTCAAGTCAAGTCCTCTGTAACCATTGGCGTGGTACAGTGCGCGAATAACTAGGATTCCCTGAACCAGTTGTCAGTGCGTCGCTCAGTTGAAATCCTCTGCCTTGATGACCAGCTGTCCGTTTCCCGCGCGCGCTCTCCCGGCTGGATAAATGTATGCAAATGTTTCCGCTTTCCAGCTCTGTGTTCGTTTAGTTTTACGCACGCCAGTGTGACCGTCTTCTCTCCGGTGGCGGTGCCGGTATAAGACGGTCGGCCTGTTCGATTTGTCTCAGTCTGTACACACGACTTTCAGTTTACGACATATCGTATCCCTCTAATTTTAGCCATCAGATGACGCATCCTCTGCCGTCATACGCCATGCTCGAGCCGTTTGTCAGTATCATGCCATCTGGCCCGAGCTCCCCGTGGTGCGGAATGTCGGACGATCCCGGCAACCCCCTCTCCGGGCTGAATCCTGACGTTCCGTGGTCGGACATATCTCCGCAGTGCTGCTCCACGCGGGATTAACCCGTCGTCTTCCCGGTATTTCCCCGCCGTCATCCTGCCTGTCTCCCGCCGTTCCCGCCGTCTCCGCGTCTCCGCCGTTCTCCCTGTATAGGGTCTGTATCACTCTGTCTCCGCTGTCTCGCTGTCTCCGCTGTCTCCCGCTGTTCTCCGCTGTCTCCTACTGTCTCCCGTTGTCTCCCGCTGTCTTCCCGCTGTCTTCCCGCGTCCTCCGCTGTCTCCCGCGTCTCCCGCTGTTCCACTGTTCCCGCCTGTCTCCCACTGTCTCCCGCTGTTCTCGCTGTCTCCTGCTGTCTCTTCGTTGTCTCTCGTGTCTCTCGTTGTCTCCCGCTGTCTCCCGCTGTCTCCCGCTGTCTCCCGCTGTCCACCGCTGTCTCCCGCTGTCTTCCCGGCCGTCTCGCCGCTGTCTTTGTTCGTCTCCCGCCGTCTCCCGCTGTCTCCCGCTGTATTCACGCTGTATCACGCTGATCTCACGCTGTTCCGCGCTGTCTCCCGCTGTCTCCCGCTGTCTCTCGCTGTCTCCTGCTGTCTCCTGCTGTCTCTCGTTGTCTCCCGCTGTCTCTCGCTGTCTCCCGCTGTCTTCCGCGGTTCCGCTGTCTCCCGCCGTCTCCCGCGTCTCCCGCCGTCTCCGCCGTATCACGCTGTATCCCACGCTGTCCTCACGCCTGTCTCACGCTGTCTCCCGCTGTCTCACGCTGTCTCCCGCTGTCTCCCGCTGTCTCCGCTGTCTCCCGCTGTCTCTCGCTGTCTTCCGCTGTCTCCCGCTTGTCTCTTGCTGTTTCGTTGTTCTGCTGTCTCCCGCTGTCTCTCCGCTGTCGCTGCTGTTCTCGCTGTCTCCCGCGTTTCTGCTGTCTTCTGTCTCCCGCTATCTCCCATTGTCTCCCGTTGTCTCCCGTTGTCTCCCGCTGTCTCCCGCTGTCTCCCGCTGTCTCGCTGTCTCCCGCTCTATCTCCCGCTGTCTCCCACTGTCTCCCGCTGTCTCCCGCTGTCTCTCGCTGTCTATCCGCTGTCTACGCTGTCTCCCGCTGTCTCTCACTGTCTCCCGCTGTCTCCTGCTGTCTCTCGCTGTCTATCGCTGTCTACGCTGTCTCCCGCTGTCTCCCGCTGTCTCCCACTGTCTCCCGCTGTCTCTCGCTGTCTCCCGCTGTCTCTCGCTGTCTCTCGCTGTATCTCGCTGTCTCCCGCTGTCTCCCGTTGTCTCCCGTTGTCTCCCGTTGTTTCCCGCTGTCTCCCGCTGTATCACACCTCCTTCCCCCGTCGGTGGTTAGTTCTGTCGCCGCCATTTTTCACTCACACGTGTGTCGCCGGCTCCTCGTAGCCCTTCTGACTGCCCGTAACGTCTCCCGTCAGCTCTTCTTCTGCATGTCACCACCGCCACCTCCCTCCTCCCTCGTTGACCGGTTATAGCATCACCTCACCCCTCTGCGTGTGTGGCCGGCAGCTGGACAAGGCGTTCAGCCTGACGGCGCGCCGTCCGGGCCGGCCGGGCCGCCCCCAGTCGGAGCCCGAATCTGGACGAGGATGGCTGGAAGCAACAGCACCAGGCTTTACATCTGGGCATGCACCAGGACGAGGTGGAGCACAACTTCGAGAAGATGCTGGTCAGTAGGGTGTGGGTTCGAGGCTGGGTACGGGCGGCAAATTTGGGATGTTAGGAAGTGAGACGTATGTTCGAGGTTGAGAACGGTTGAAGAGTTTGTGATATTGGCGAGTAGGACGTATATTCAAGATCGGGCGAGGGTGATAAATTGTAGAAGTCGGCCAGCAAGCCGCCGGTTCGAAGCTGGGTACGGAAAGGATGCTAGTGTGCTTCCGACGTGTGGCCATGTGGTGCAGTTGGAGTGTGTAAGTGTATGCATACAGGCGGTGATATACGTTTATTGTTTGTGTTTGTCTAGCGGAGACACGTCCGCTTCTGCACCTTAGTGTTTGTTATTTATCCACTTCTGCAGCTGAGTGTTTGCTATTCATGCTTTCCCGAATGGTCGGGTAATAGTCTGACGTCTCGACCCTGGTAGCAATACGTCTTCACTTGTCTATCTTCGACTGCATTTAGCACTGCGGCAGCCTCGCTCGTTAGTGATAGCTGTCCCATTGAAGAGGTGTTGATGAGTGAGTTAACGTGCTGTCCCACCAAGTAATGACAACGGTCATTGCCACATCATTACTCCTTGTGTGGATGTTTGCCTTATCTGACATATAACGTTTACCCTTGAGAGGAGCAGACGCCATCTCTCGTGACCTCGCTGTTTCTGCAGCTGTGTATTATTTTTGCTGGCTGACGGGGAGCTATTGTCATCCGCTCCACACCCAGAGTGCTCCCGTGCGGTGCGATTCGTCGTTTGTTAGTCGGCGTGATTTAGCCGGCCCCTTACGCAACTCGCCGCCCCGCGCGGTCCGCACAGTCAGCCGGCCCGATTGATATGTCCTTGTCGGCGCCCCGCGACTGTAATTGACGCACGGCCTTCTTCTCAGGATGACATGAATCTCACGGAGGAGAAGAAGACGCCGCTGCGGATACAGGACATTGAGAAGAAGCGCAGCATGCTCTCCATGCACTTCAAAGGCTCGGCGCCGGTGAGTTGTGATACGCCGGCGGGGTTTCTCTGCTGGGTGGTTTGGCAGCGCTGTGGTTATCGCGTAGGGCGGTGTCACTGCATGCATACGCTGTCTGACTGGAATGAGGGACTGCTGTGCGTTTCATTGTGCACCGGCGAGTCTAAAACATCTGCATGATGGCAGGTTTTGCCACGTGATGTAAGGAATTTCCGGACTTGGCTGTTTATAAATCATCACGTATATATCATCGAGTTTGATAGAAGCGATAGACTATCTCAGCCCAGTTAATAAACTAATATTGCACGGGTGAGTAGTATTTCACCGCCACTCCTGCCGCTCGGCGAGACAAATACGGCGTGTATTTCCGCTGTTGTGTGTCTGTGTATTATCGTCTGACAGTGTCCTGTCGGATGGAGCGTCGCTGCTCGGGAAGCTCTGTCGAGTGACACTGTTCAGCCAGCTGCAACCCAGCCCGGCCGACCCAGGCGGGGTGTTTTTATTTGCCGCGGGCACGGCACAAAAACTGTCATCAGTCAGAGTCGGCCCCGCCGCCTGCAGGGTCGCGCCGCATAATTAACTCTCCTTTTACGTCTCGGGTCCCGTCCGCGCCGCCAGTTAGTGCGTGTCAGCCTGTTTGTAGCGGTGACATCCAGAAATCCTTGACCTGCTGCAATCACAGCGGAGCGGCCAGGCCAGTAGGCATTGCTTACTGGCAATGCGTACAATGCCAGATATACGGATATGAAGTGGGATCTCGATTGGAACTCGGTGTACCTGAAGCTGCTTATTCCATTCAGTTAATGATGTGACCCCTTGCAGTTTATTGAATAGAGAAATGCAATGTGGCGTAATTTTCGATCTTGTTCCACCCAGAGACGATATTTGATAACCTCATGACGCTAAAAATATATAACGATATAAAGTTGTCACTTGACATAGATTAACGGCCAGAGTTATACAGTGGTAGTAATGTGGCTTTGCCAGCTTTGTATCCGTCCCTCTTTCCGGTCTGATAATATCGGTGCCGCATGAGATCACCGCTGGCTAGGCCTTACCCGTCTGCTTCCTCTCCACATCCCACCCCTTCCAAAGAACATTACGGCGGCGGTCTGGCCTTGCCTATATCTCCTCCCACGCGACATTATTGCGTGCTCGATCTAACCCGTCTATTTCCTCCCCCGCTCCTCTCGCATCCCACCCACACGACATTGCCGCTAGCTGGGTCTGGCCCGATTGCCCCCCCTCACACACACCCGCATGACATCATCCTAGTAGCACATACCGTTGTCACAACGTCATGGCAGCGTTGACAACGTTCATACGACGTAATTACGTCGTGAAAACGTCACGACGTCGTGCAAGTAATGTGTGCTTCTAGGGTACCGCTGGACGCTGGCTCGGTTTAACTCCGCCCCTGTTGGGACTTCCCCCTTATACACACCATATGGCTTTACTACCGACTCGGTCTGACGTCACCTGTGTGCCCCCGGCAGCGGCAGCGGAGTCGGTTCGTCACGCCGCACGACTACATCTCGTACCTGTCGCAGCCCGACCTGAGCGTGCAGAAGACGTACCAGTGTGTCGAGTCGCTCCGTATCGCGCTCACCAACAACCCGCTCACATGGGTGCAGGAGTTCGGCACCAAGGGACTCAAGCAGCTGCTGTCGGTGCTCAACGAGTGCTACAGAGGGTGGGTGCTGGGTGAGGGGTAAACATGGGAGTCAGGCGCCAGTCACGGGTGCCGGGTACATACCGGGTGCCGGGTGCGGGCCAAAGCGAGGATTACAGGTGGAATATAGGGTCATGGGTGCTGGGTGCAGGATATGACTGGAGTTAGGGGTCATGGGCGCAAATTGACCTGAGGTGTTGACGCGCCCTAAAACCCTAAAAACAAGAGTTAGGGTCAGACGAGGCTGCGCAGTGGTGAGATTTGATCCATTGTCTAAGTCGACGTCAGATGTTTGCTGTGCGAATTCAAGTGCTAGCAATAACGTCCCAGTAACTGTACCGCTACGTATGTATACTCTACGCACTGGTAACGTTGTTCGTTATAAGTTTTTTTATAAGGCTAATAGTTCCAGCAGCTTGTCATCGTGTATCTCTGCCCCCCGTGACCGTATCCCTCGCTCCCCGCAGAGACAGCAAATGGGACCGTATTCAGCTGGAGTGTGTGCGCTGTTTGAAGTCCATCATGAACAGCACAGTCGGCCTGAAACAGATGCTGGAACAGAAGGAGGCGCTTACTATCCTGGCGCGATCTATCGACCCGGCTAGGCCACAGGCGAGTGTTATAACCAGCTCGTTAATGTGTAATGTGGCCTGGTTCACACCGGGCCGTTGCTGCGATCACAAACACTGTGCATTTCTGTACCTTGGCGTAATGTGGGTCCGTACGTGTGGTCAGCGAACGTTGTTTGTGTTACCGAAGTGGAACAAGGATAATTTATTTCATGTTTTACTTCAAATGTAGTCCGATTAATGATGGAAACTCAAAGGTACTTGCAGTATCGTTTTGCCATTTCTATTCAACATATTTTTTTGGGGGAATTAGTCGGCCTGATCGTCACTAATTGTTACTATCACTCACATGCAATGTTATAGTACTCTAACATATTCTAAGCCTTCAGCGGTCAACGCTGTATGCCTTTCTGTCTAGCAAACACGCCTTCCCTGTGCATTTTGCTCGCGTTTAACCGGTCCCTATCGGTCTGTGTGTGCGTCTGCAGGTGATGCAAGAGGCGGTTCGCATCATGGCCGGCGCTGGCCATCGTGCCTCCGCGGGGTCACGCCTGCACTCCTGGAGGCCATCACCATCAGCGGCGAGTTCAACCAGCGAGAGCGGTTCGCACCCATCGTCCAGGGCCTGATAGACAAGAGCAACGACCAGCTGCGGGTCAGTAACTGAAGAGGGAGATGGTGGGGAATGGACGGGGTAAGGATCGGGTTATTGCTGAAGGGTGGTGGGATGATTGGGATCAGGGTGGGCACGCTGAAGCTGATGAAGGCTTTTTTGAAATATATGAAGAGTACAAAGATGTTCATCCCGCGCTGCTGCTTGTTGGTCCTATGCACAAGTTTGCTGACATTGCGTACCTACGTCTGATCGGTACTGATTGAGCCGCTTCTTCCGGCGTCTGACCCGACTGACGTGCTGTCCTCGCGTTCGTGTCAGGTTTCCACCCTGCTTGCTGATCAACTCGCTGGTGAGCGCGCCGGACGACCTTGACTTCCGGTTGCATCCTGAGGAACGAGTTCATGCGCGTCGGACTCATGGACATTCTGGAGGTGAGCGATGCTAGTGTACAGCGCCGCCGCTGTGGTGACGTCAGAGTAAAGCTTAGAAGAGGCGGGAGGGGTTATGTCAGTGTTCTTGGTCGCCTACCGTCTTTCACTGAGTTGCTGCAAGGAATTTCCTATTAATAAAGATATAAGCGACTTGCTAAGAGTAGAAGATTCTGATGACCATATTAATAAAGATATAAGCGACTTGCTAAGAGTAGAAGCTCCTGATGACCATTGACCAGTGATATATCCCGGATTACGGAGACCATCTCAGGCGGCTCTCGGGTCACCTTCAGACCCCTGCTCCCCTCCTGGCCTGATGTGACCCCGCTTTGTGCCCCCCACCCCTCCTCCCTGCACCAGGCGATGGAGACGGAGCAGGTGGACGACCTCCAGACACAGCTGAAGGTCTTCACCGAGCACCGTGACGACGACTACGACGAGTTCTGCGGCCGCTTCGACAACGTCAAGCTCGAGCTAGGACGACATGGAGTCGTGCATAGAGCTGCTGAAGAACACAGGCCATGAACTCTGGCGGTCGAGCCCTTATCCTGCTCTCCATCGTGCAGCACATGCTGTGCATCAGGGATGATCACAGCGTCAGGTGAGCGGCTGACGCTGGATTCTCAGGCTGTGCATCGTTAAAGGTCTTGATAACCTCAGCATTTCAGGAAGCTGTACGCCTAGGCGGCATCAGGCTGAGGACGGCGGCATCAGGCTGAGGACGGCCGGGGTGTAGTTGTTTACTTTTGGGGAGGTTAGTCCCATTCTTCTGCCATTGTTGCTGATCGTTTGTAGTTCAAAGCGTCATCTGTTGTGGA
>VOPJ01006304.1:0-27671 GCA_014673585.1 Semibalanus balanoides
CAGCAATGGCTGGATATGAGTGATAAAGCCAGTGCCGGGACCGGAGCCGGAGCCGGAGCCGGAGCCGGAGCCGGAGCCGGAACTGGTCGGTGTCGCCAGGCCGGCTGTGACGACCCGTCCCGTCCCCTCCCCTCCCCCCGCCGCCACCGCCGCCGCCGCCGCCTGACCATCACCTTGCGACGCCCTTGAAAGCGGCGGCGGCGGACAGAGGCGACGCCAGGCACGTGACCGGGTGGGGAAACTGTCCCATCGCCGCGTCAAAACAGAAACACATCACATCACAGGGAATGTGATGTTTCGCACATGGATGCACCGACCGTTTGATGTTATTGAGACAATAGATATCGGTGATAAATGAGGCTTCATGATTCCTAGACTCGGGCCGCATTTGTTCCGTGGTGACAAGGTCTGCTATCGCATAACATCACGAAGCGGCGACTTTATCGTCATAATCGGTCTGTCATGGTGCGGGTGAGACGGGAGTTCCGAGCAGAGATGCCGAGCTTTCAAATTCGGCACACGAAATGCAGCTTACTTAGATCTTGCTTTGTTTGAAATGGAAACGGATCCTACTAATACGGCCGAATAGCCCTCCAAATTGAAACGTCCAAGCCAGCATACAGCATCAGATGGATTGGGCAGTGTTGCAAAATGATTTAAAGGCTGCGAATTGAATACATTAGGGAGGAGCATATTCAAACTGAATAAATGTCTTAAACAGTTCCATGCTGAAAAAAGATGGAAAATATAGCCTTGCTTCATGTTATTGAATCAGGGCTGCGGATCGGTCGGTTGTCAGGTGACTCCGACTCACGACTCCGACTCCGACCCTCCGAGTCGACTCCGAGCTCCGACTCGACTCCGAGAATCGACTCCGACTTTAACCAGTCCCCGCTGGATACGTCGAATGCTACAGCCATCCAAAATGGCTTATATGTTGAACTCGGTGCTGTAGATATCGTCCCCAAAATGCCGTATATACGCCAATGGTCTATAATTCAATCACCTTCTCAGAAAAAAAATCAGTAAGGTTATTTGGGAGTAAGAGCATTTATTGATGTCTTGCAACACCATTTTTATGCGGAAAAAATACGATACATGTATGCAAATGAGCATACAATTTAAGTTTTACGGATTTGTTTCATGGCATGCTTCTGTAGAGGATCGACGGGCATATAATCGAAACAAGCAGAACGCAAAATATATTTTCAAATCCATTGCGTATAGTAGCTAATACGGGAAAATCCCGCAAGTTTGATGAAGGACCGAAAGTAGGTACTACAAGTACGGTCCGGTAAAAGTGATGGAACGCTTAAAGGGATAATAATTAGCTTTTTGTTAGCAACAATTTCTTAGGCTTCGTTGTGGAATATAACAATTGAATTAAATAAAAATTATTTCCTACATAGGTTTGTATTTTTTAACAAATTAAAAACAAGTAAAAAAGGCGTAGGAACCGGGGGCCGCGGGGGCCATGGCCCCCTCACTTTTTGTCAATTTGTGTGTGCTAAAAAACAACAATTTTACTTCGTGTTAAAAATTAAAAGGCGCCAACAGATCCGCGAGGACGAAAAGGAGCCTCAAAACTGCAAATAGAAATCCCGTTGGAAGGGGATTCGAGTTTCCCTCCAAGACGAGATTGAAGCTTCGCTGGCCTTTTGCCACGTCCTACGTTCTGAACAATACATATACTTCATTGAAACTCATGGACTAGTTTACTGTTTCCCCATATATTTGAAGCCCGACGTATCTGGCGCCGGGTGTTTTAAATTATTCAACGCGGACAATAGTTCCGTGAAACAAATCCAGACACTAAATTAAGATTAAGTGGGTCGGTTGTCACATGCATCGATGAGCTTATGATGTAATTTCCCGACTCCCGTTGTTTTATTGTTTGTTATTTTGTTGGGGGAAAATCACTATTCTTTCATGATGACATAAAGCTTAGTGTTATATACAACCAGAAACACAACTATCAAAATTCCTAATGCTTCCAAAAATATAATAAGAATTTTTATAAAAAATATGAGAAAGGACCCGCAACCACTAAAAAAAAACAGACCGTAAAAGCGGCATCATTTTACTGCTAATTATGAGTTACCTGTTAGTTCCAATGGTTATTATAAATATAGAGGATCTACGGACATATTAATCACAATCAGTGAGAAACAAAATACATTTTTCAATTTAATTTAATAAAAAAAAGGAAATGCCGCAGTTTAATAAAGGACCAAAAAAGTACTCTGAATAAGACAACTTTCAAGTACCGGTCGTTTTAAAGCTTGAACGCCTTATTAACTTTAAAATTGCAATATCTTCGAAAGGGAAGTTTAATATGCAAAAATGTTTGACGATTTCTTACAATATATTTTGGTCTTGGTTTGTCGATTCAAGTGATAATTTCCAAATTATTTGTAAGAAATGCTGACAGTAATTCCCCTTAGAGCAACCATAATATTTGCAATTGTACAATATTAAGATGATGGGTGAATTGCTTGATCGACTACAAGTAAAATAAAACTCCATTTTGATGGAAAAAGTTAATATTTATCTTGACAAAAGAGAGGGAACACTTAACTCGCTTGACAAGCTTGAAATCGCTTGTAAACCGGATTGGTTTACAAATCTACCGATTTCTTATGATCGTCAGCAAAATTCCTTGGAGTGGCATTTTTGACCTGCGATTGAAGACATCCCCTGAGTAGGAGGTGCTTCTACTGCGCCCATGGCAATACTGAATACACACATTAGTAGTCAAATTCATGGTATGGAAAAATAAACTTAGTGAAAAATAGAAAACTTCCAAATTATTTTAAGTCATCGCCATTGGTGGTCTATCAAAAATAATTATGAAAGTACGACGCCCATACGAACCAACACCTGCCAGCCGGAGTCGGAGTCGGAGTCGGAGTCGGCAACATTTTACTGACTCCGACTCCGACTCCGGCCAAAATTACCGACTCCGACCGACCCGGACTCCTGGAACTCCGACCTACCGATCTCCGCGGCAGCCCTGAGTTATGATGATTAAAAATAAGACGAGAAAATTAGTTTAATCAACAATAAAAAACCTATATTTGCGCTTGCGGCTTCTTCAGGGCTGAAGAAAGCGCACGGCAAATACATAGCTTTTTAGTTTGATTAAAATATTTCTTCGTCTTAGTGTTTTCATCGCCGATTAACAAATGAGCGAAAGGCTATATTTTCCATCTTTTTCTATTCACAATGCTCATCACAGCCATCCAATATATATGTTCCATGCTGAAAATAAATTACTCATAACATGTTAAGTATTTGAGCGTTTTTATCGACCTGCTTTTCATAATTTCACATGTGAGGAGATTTCTGCACAATATCTTCCAAGTGCGAGCTAGACGACCAGAACTCTCATTCGCAATAGGTTTAGAAATAGTCTTTGCGAGACAGAGCCCCATTCAAACAGGCGGGCGATGGATTTCGCAACACCGCTGTTCGTTTTTATCCTCTGCAAGATCCAAGGCATCCCACAAACACACGACAAAGAACAAAAGTCCCTCAGTTCTAGCGGATTTTCCCGCCTAAAAAGCGCCGGCGCCGTGTAGTGACGCATTAGCGCGAGTTATCAGCGGTTTGGTAGCATGTCAACAGAACTAATCTGGTAACAAGTCTACAGCATAATCTGGCATCGGCTGGCGGTTATCTGAAGACGACACTTGGTCGCTCGTAGCAAAATTACGCCAGACGCCAAGCACGGGTCCAGAACTCGGCAAAAGGGCCAAGTCCCAAGAAGTTTCAAATCATTATAAACACTCATCGGACTTCGCTACCTTATGCGGTATAGCTGATCTAAAACAAACCTTCTTGAGGAAACGTTGCTTACATTTCCCTGAACAGCAGGAAACGTGACAACTTTTGACCAATGTCGGGCATTTAGGGGCATGACCCTTACGCCCCCCCCCCTCAACCACCCCCACCACCCCCTTAGATCGGCTGCGGTGCGCGACGCCGCCCCCTTATGCCATGCACAATGCACAACGGACCACATGATTGTAAGGAGTATTCAACAAAATATTATAAAATTCGTGCCTTTATCATGCAAAAAGCTGACAATAGATTCGTGGCCAGGCATTAAATTTGGCATCCAATCAGCTTTGATGAGCTATAATATGCATAGGCGTAGGAGCCGGGGCAGGGGGAGGGGGCAACTGCCCCCAACATTTTCGGATTTTAACATTACTCCTAAGGACGTTGCATGGAAAGAATCAACTTAAAAATGCATTTAGCCCCCCCCCCAACTTCAAATGAGTTCCTACGCCCCTGATACTATGATAACGATGCTCATCGCATGCAAAGAAACAATGAAACAGTTGCAGATCTATCAATCAAACTCTACCAAAAGTGTCACGTGTGTCAGTTTAATATGCGACGGCCCATGATGTGTTTTTTTTTTAATAAATTTAGTCCGAATGTTCTGTATGGATGGCTTTCCGAGGTCAGGACCCGCGCTAAGCAGAGCTTGTTGCGCTGGTCCTGACCTCATGCCACCCGATCGCGCAATGCCTGTTGGCCGGCAGAATTTAGAGATTTTAGAGACATCTCTAATTTCTGCTCTAATAAATGCTTAACAACGTTCATGTTCGCTGGGCATGAACGTTGTTAAGCATTTGAAAATGTCTCGGAAGTTATGGATAATACAGTTTGCGAGCAGTGTGGTTCCTGACAGAAACAAGACTCAGCTTAGTAATGTATCTAATAAGTTGGCTAAAACTTTGTCAAAGTCTGGCCCAGAACAGCAATGTGCACATGAGTCTGTGAGTGTTATTTTCGACCCCCCCCCTCTGCAAGGGCGCCGCAACCTCCCAAAAAATGTGGGGGGACGGAGGCATTCTGAAGTCGATGATTACCATGCAATAGGCATAATGTTAAAATTCGAAAATACCCCAGTGGCGAAACCCCTGCCCCCGGGTAGGCAAGTATGTAAACATACTTCAGGTGATAGTAGGCGTCTTATGTGTCAGACACAGACTATTTGAACAGGTCGAATGCAAGGCTTACGTTGCATGCGCGTTCAGCTGTCTCCCGACAAGTGAGAAAAACAAGTGAGACAAGTGAGAAAAAGAAAGGCGTTACGCGTTTCGCCGTAAATCTCAACCTCCTCGTCATTGATATACCTGGGTTAATGACTCGTCTGTTTCTGTGCTTGAGGCTCCAATTACTCAGAAGCCCCGGCAGCGAGACGGGTGTGTCGCCGACGCCAGGCTGTAACCATGGCAACCAGCTGACCGTGACAAACATGGCCTCAAGCATCGCTCCTGAAAGGACGCCGTTCGGCGAGGCTCCCGTACCGCCGCGTAAGCCCAGACACTTGAAGTATGAGCTGGCTGCCAGCAGCGGTTCTGTTGTTTGTGTTCAGATTAGGACGCCAGCGCTCGGCAGACGGTGACAGTGAACATCGCGGCTCGCAGACCGGATGCAGCAGGGTGTGGCTTTTATAACGTTCTGTCAATATGGCAGGCCATGAGCCATACGGCGGGCCGTCATGGCCCACGCTTGGCCAAAATATGGGCTAAAATGTTGCCTTTTGCTTAATGATGTAAATGTGAGATAGGAAAGGGTTCGCAAAGACAAGAAGAGCTCAAACATGAACATAAATCTTATATGTATGGGGGTTGGGTTAGCAGGGGTTCTCTGAAGACGATGTCAAAATTGCATTGGTTCGGGGTTCCTCACTTTTCATGACGTTCCTGCGTCCCTTGTTGCAATGTATACTTTCGTCACAGAGCAGTTAGGCGCTGCACGGAATGCACACGGGAGAATTTCACTACACACCATGAACATTCCGGATCCGGAAAGTCGAAGCCATCATACCCAGACAATGCGCACTAAAAACGACGAAATCCTCCTGCTGCAAGATCAAGTCAGAAACGCGGGTACGGAAAGGCAGGTTGGCGTATTACTGATTACATGTGTTTGAATCTCATCGGTCCAATAATGTTGACTCAAACGGAAGGTGCTTTAAGCCTTAATTAAAGGGGTTTAACTTTGTCACACGTTCATTACTCGTGTAATGCGAACGCCGGCCACAAAATGACGCACGTTTCCGCCATCATTATTTTCAAAACAGTGGTATGCTTTAGGAGCTGACCCGGTTGATAACCGAGTTGTGCAATCTCCGACCAGTCTGTTAACCTCACTGTCTGTCTGGTCTTCATGCTTGGCCACATCTGAACTCATTGGTCACAGTTGAGCACACTGGCTAGTGGCTCAACCGCAACCTCACCCAGGTCCTTTGGTCGCAACTGAACGCTTCAGTAGTGGAGGACCGCAACGAAATCCACCCGAATTCGCTCGACCTCGCTCGACCTCGCTAGACCTCGCTAGACTTCATTGACCTTTTGAACTAAACTGACCTCAACCGACATCGCTTGACCTTGCAAATCTGATGACCTTGCTCGACCTCGTCAGACCTTATGTGACCTTTTTGCCCTCCTTGACCATGTTTTACCCTCCTTGACCTTGTTTTGACATCCTTGACCTTGTTTTGACATCCTTGACCTTGTTTTGCCCTCCTTGACTGTTCCCGCCCTCAGTGAAACCCTCGAGACCTAGTGCAACTTCACTTGACCCCACTGAACTTCACTTGAACTTGCGTGACCTCGCATGACCTCCCCAAGCCTTGACGTTCCTTCCTGCCCTGCTCTATTCAGTCCAACTGCCATACTGAACTACCCCCTCCCCACACACACATAGACACACAGACACACACACACACACACACACCTACACACACACACACACACACACACACACACACACACACACACATACAGCTCGCACACCCACACACACAACACAGACACACACAGCACACGACACACACACACACCGACACACACAGACACACACAGACACACAACACCACACCCACCCATGCACACAGCACAGAACTCACATCACACACAGACACAGTCACACACACACACAACAACACACACACCCGACCACCACAGCACAGAACACACACACACACACACACACACCACCACATTAGCACACACAACACACAGACACACCACAGACATAACATACCACACAGCACACACACACAGACACACCCACACACACACCCAGACCACACACACATCACAGACACACACACACACACACATGACCAATGGACCACACAAACACACACACAGACCACCACAATATCATCATCCACTTATCACTACAGACATTCACCACCATTATCCACTATCCAACACACACACACACACACCAGCCCACACACCACACACACACAGACACACAGACACACACACACCCACTACCAGCTCACACACACACACACACACACAACACACACACACAACAAGACACACACACACACACACACACACAGAACAGACCAACACATACAGCCTGGTGACAACGAAACACACCGGGGACGACCGAACCGGCGCGATGGAGGGCCGCTCGCTCGCCTATCCTGCGTGCTCTGTTTGTGGTGAGGACTATTGTCAGCCAAAACGGGTCCATGCACCACCGGCCGCGACCGTAGCTCGCCTACCTGACAGCGACGCTTGACGGCTTAGTGGGCCTGAGGCCTGAGCTAGTGTTGTGGTGTGTGGTGTGTGGTGTGGTGTGGTGTGTGGTGTTGATGGTGTGGATGTTGGTGTGATGTGGTTGTGGTGTGTGTGTGGTGTGTGGTGTGTTGGTGTGATGTGGTGTGATGTGGTGTGAATGTGGGTGTGGTGTGGTGTGGTGTGGTGTGGTGTGGATTAGAGTGTGGTGTGGTGGTGGTGTGTGGTGTGTGTGGTGTGTGGTGTGTGATGTAGATGATAGTGATGGTAGTAGATGGTGTGGTGGTGTGTGTGTGGTGTGTGGTGTGGTGTGTGTGTGTGGGTGTGTGGTGTGGTGGTGTGTGGTGTGTTGGTGTGTGGTGTGGTGTGGTGTGGTGTGTGGTGTGGTGTGTGGTGTGTGGTGTGTGGTGTGTGGTTGTGTGTGGTGTGGTGTGGTGTGAGATATGATGTGGTGTGTGTGGCTCGTGGTGTGTGGTTGTGGTGTGTGGTGTGTGGTGTGTGGTGTGGTGTGGTGTGTGGTGTGTGTGTGGTGTGTGGTGTGGTTGTGGTGTGTGTTGTGGTGTGTGGTTGGTGTGGTGTGGTGTGTGGTGTGTGGTGTGTGGTGTGGTGTGGTGTGTGGTGTGGTGTGGTGTGGTGTGGTGTGTGGTGTGTGGTGTGGTGGGTCACGGGCTGAAAAATCGGTCTGGTGAAGTGGAAACGTGCGGTGTGAGGCTATGGTGTAAACAGAATGACGAGAACAAGTTGGTTTGGAAGGGGATTACAGGCAGTGGAAAACCCTAGGAACTCATATCAGAATTAGCTTAATATGCATTATAAGAAGTGACTTAAAAACTCCCGCAATTAAAGTTGTTAAGCTTTGCTTTTAAACTGGCACATGGGTCCATTTCCGGTCGCATTCAGCCGTGTTGGAGGCATGGCCACGATGCCTCTTGGATCCGCCCCTCACGTGGAGTATCTCTGGTTCACAGAGCAGTGATCACAAGATGTAGGGAGGGACAAACGGCAGACAAAATGTGACACTTTAGTAACCATTGAATCGTGGAGAATTTCGGCCAGTGAGACATAACAGCTAAAGCAACACCCCAGCATTCAGATACGTACGCATAGTTACGCTGATAGTAACACCACTTCGAAAACTGATATGGTATTTTTGAAACAATTGGTTCCTAGCGATACCAGTCAAGTTGAAAGTGATTCAAGTCGTCTGCAATGGTGAATAACAAACCAATAGCCGTCAGTACCCAGTTAAAAGCAATAAAGACGGAACAAGTTTAGGAACAAGATCAGTAATTGGCAAGTTTGGCCAACTTATCGTGTACTGCAGCAATAAAGGCCTTGCAGGGCATCGACAAAGCCATAGCGTTGACAAGCTAGCTTAAAAAAGGAGCTTCCGGTATGCTTTTAACGAGGTGCCTCCAGGAAACAGCAAGGAGCAAGCAAGCGAGTCGTTCGCTTCAAGGTCTAGATTTAGATGATTAAGTTAATTTTGTGTCGACCTATAATTTCTCAACATTAGTCTATGCTATGCCAAGGATTCACGAATACAACGTAAGCCCATACCATGCAGGACATATTATACTCGCTGTAGTTAATGGCAAAAGTAGAAGTCTGAGGATGTTATTCACTTATGATGTAATGTCTGTTCGATTATATACCACTCTGTTTTATTGCCTCCGATGCAGGATCTGTGATGTTCGTTGTTTGAACATAGATCTGTGTTAGATTCAAACGCGCTCTTACATAGCTTCTCACTGACTGTGCGGTAATCTGGTGGTCGAATCATATGGTTCCGCCTTCATCCACACCAGACTTGTGGCTGCGATGACCATCAGTGTGGACTGAGAGTGCCAATATTTTGAACTTATTGATGCACTGTGCCATTCTTTGTGGTTCACACGCCCGAGTATTAAGTCGTTCCTAGATTTAAAGAATATATAAATTAACGTTTCCTTCATATAGAAAACGTAATTACAACCGAGGCCGTTCTATAGCCGGGTACCCGACGTGTAAGTCTCTGAAGCCACTGTGCGAGGACGATTTGGGCGATGCTCTGATAACACTCTTTGGGCGCTGTCTGGGAGTATAAGCCCCACTGTATACACATCTAGCGCACACGGAGTTATGGAGGAGAACCAATCACGACTGAAGTAACGGCTTTCGCGGTAATACTCAATCAATCAGAAGGTTCCGGTCTTTGTGATTCAGTACACGTGCATTGATCAAAGCTGGAGGGTGTTCTATCGTGGACCGTAACAGACTTGGAACTCTGCACGTTTGCAGAATACATGCTGAGCCCTGCACAATATGCGAAAACGAAGTTAAATTCAAGAGCTGATCGTGCACGTGCAGATGTATCAGCCCTAGATTATAATGCCACGTGCAGACATGGTTCGGATTTCACGAACGAAGACGTAGGTTTTGAGTGACCTGCAGTGTGGTGGGGTCGGCAAAATCAGCAGAGAAGAGCTCTCCGCTACAGATCTTAAGTAACTCTTCAAACGAAGGTGTGTGCGACTTTCCTGTGATGACATCGGCTAGTTGATTAAACGAGAGGCTTTACTCATGGTAAAATATTATACTATCGTTTGCTCTATTACACTCACATCGGGTAAACCTGTGTCATATTATTGAGACAATTTCAGGTGGCTTGGGGAGGCATAGGACCCGCAGCCTCGAACCTCTCTGATCCACACGCCAGTGGTAAAATGCTGCAAATGTATTGGCTGACCTGAGACCAAATCTAACAGAATGGCTTTACGAGACCGAAATTGCCGCTTGTGTTCACTACGCGCGACCCGCAGGTCACTTCCCGATGAGGACGTGCAGAAGACAGGTCGTGATCTTTGAGCCAGGGCTCAACCACGGGAATCACTCTTTGTTGGCCAGCCCTACAGGAGAGGATAGACTCTTCCAACTGGTGGTTAGGTTCAGAGTCGTTATAGATACGAACACCAACTGTGGTTAGCGGTCACTCCGCACCCAACATCATAACATTAAAACATATTCAAACACCTTGCCTTGAGTCTTGTACGGGGAAATTACAAACAATCGAAGTCTACCACACACAGTCCCGTGTACCAACGGAGCTAAACCGACGCCAGCCATGTCCCAAGTCGAGGTTCTCGCACACCCCACCACCTACCTTGGTGCCATCATACGAGCCGACAACTCTCGCCGCCGTGTGCGGACTATGTCGGGTCGCGATACATTATTTCACGGCATACTGACCAATCTTTTCCGGTGGCCGAAGTTCATTAAGCAGCCCTGCCGTTGCCCGTGACCAGGGTCCCATCCAAAAACATTGCACTGTGGTGGCAGGGAAGAGCATAAAATTGGTGGTGTGTATAGGATTCTGCTAGTCTCAGCTGCATATATATCGCTAGCTTTGGTACGTCACCATATGCTAATAAGTACGTTACTTAATCAGCGTGCCTCACATTAGTGAGAGCAGTAACTCAAGTAAACAAGAATTCAGAAACTAGAAACAGTAATTATTCAATATTCTTTTTGTGATGGAGCGTAGTTTAAGCGCAATTAAAAAAAGGGCAAAAGGTTTGTTATAATTGAGCAAGGATAATGGTACCTGATCTAAGGCGGACGAAGGAGTAGATTCTGATATTATTCGCTATTCTGATAGCTCTATATATTGTTTATATACGATTGAATTTATTGTAGGGATAAGACGTAGGTGTGGATCATGGTGGTGGGCCCTATTGTCAACCTGTTATTGTGGAATCAACTGAATCAATCTATCATTACAAATCAATGTCCATCAGACGATGAATAAGCCTTCTCTAACTCCACGGATCAACGTCTTACCCTGATAACTCTGCCACATCTATACTTGCTTATACCAAGCTTTACTTACTTAAATAGGAAACAGATTATTAATACGAAAACAGAATCAATTAAGGTCACTTACAAACTGCAACCAGCATATATAATCATTGGATATCGCATTTCAAGCTTGCATCTTGGTCCTCATGCGTCACAATTATTGTAACCATCTTTGCGCTAAGGCTTTGCTGCTTTCTGCGACTCTTATCTAATAGCACGATCATAGCACTCAACCGCAGGATAACTATGACGTCACAGTGGAATATCATGACGTTCCCGATTTGCTGCTTCCTATCTATGATGGCGTATGCGCCTGTTAGCCATGGAGATTATACAGAAAGCGCCTAGTAGTCGGCTACTAGCGCGCCGCAGCGTGCAGCGATACAGCAGCCTCGCGTACAGCTGCAGCTCGTCCGAGGCCTACCAGCCTGGTCAGGTCTCCACCAACTGAGATGACAGGTCCCACAAGCTCTGGTCGATCTACCGCCAAGCCCTGTCCGAGGCTCTCAGCCAGCCTGGATGAGGTCTTCCACAACCAGACTCTGGGTCGAGGTCATTATGCAGGTCCTGTATCCGACGCCCAACCCCCTGCGCCATCATACACATGGCACTAGCATGAGCCTTTTCATCCCGGAATCCACTGCGAGCTCCACTTAAATGGACACTTTACCTTTAGCCGTCCAAGTACCCGCTAGGCCGTTCGAAACACTCAGTCCTGGAGAGAGGGGTACAGCGCCCAACCCCATCATCATCTCGCCCTCATGCGGCCACCCCCGCTAACCTTAACGGCGGGTCAAGTTCGCACCACGCACGCCATGAACGATGGGTCGATCGCTGTGGGCACACACACGCCACGTAGACAGGAACCAGACGTCACGGGACCACACCGTTCATATTTTGCCCCTACCACGAGACCGCACACAAGCGACGACTACGACGGCATCGTGCTACGTGCAACACACGCCAGACGCAAGGAGGAAAGTACACGGGACGGGCGAGCACACGGGTCACTTCCGGCACTGGGAGTAGATAGCTACAAGGAACGACGAAACGCAACGGCTGTACCTGTACTACGGTGACGTACATCTGGACGACCGACAAACGAGGGAGGCGACGGGGACGAGAAGCACGGGACGACTAGAGGGAGAACGTACACGGCGAGCGTGCATCGGAGACGACACACGGGTACGATCTAACGCGAGTTGTATTAGGACAGACAGGACTCTCGATTGATAGTACCACGGCCGGACGACACGGGACGTGGACCGGTACTGAGGCGATCACGGTGTAACGACATGGCTGAGCTGTTAGCACAGTGTGTCGAGGACGGAGACGGCACCGAGTGAGGCCTGGGCATCGATGGTCATTAGTCGACGGGACGACACGGGAAGCGTGGACACGGGACGACACGGGAAGACACAGGACTGACGGACTGAGAGACTACGGGCGACTACGGGAATTAGATATCACGGGACTGTAGCCAAGCGGAGAAGACACGAGGGCGAGCAACGGGAAGCCACACGGGACCTGACACGCGGGTTCAGAGAGGGCGACCACGGTGACGCCACTACGGGATCGGGCTATGCGGGTTACGATCTTACTGGGATCGTTGTACACGGGATCCGCACACGGGAGCGCAGTATGTGGACGATACAGAGCGTGGGGTCGTACAACAGCCGGTGACTGACACGAGTTTTTGGATTTCGGCAGGGTTAAGACGGGCTACGGGACGGTGCAACGAGGAGGAGCTGTATCGTGTATTATTACACGTGATCTCGTTTTTTTTCTCTTCCGCAATACTATGTGTCCACCGCGTACTTCCACCCGTTTTATTCTCACATGGGAAGACACGGGACGACATGGGACAGTGGTGGGGCCATGTAGGGATCATGCAGGACCAATCTGGGATCACGCGGACCATGCGGGATCACCCAACAGCGTGGGAATACGCAGGATCACACAGGACCTTACTAAACAATGTGTGATCCAACTTCCAACAGGACCACGCAGGGACCACACGGGACCCAGCGGGACCCAGTGGGACCAACGAGACCATGTAGGACAACGCCTGATTACGTGGAACCACATGGGACCGCGCCTGGCCGCACGGGTGATGCTGATGATGATGATTGGTGACTACAGACACCGTAACTACCAAGGTCATACTGTGCCCGGTGGCCTCGTGAGACCGACCATGTGCCGCCGCCGAAAGAGGCGTCGTCAAGAAGCGCCAATGGGGCGGAAAGGGGTGGCCACCGGGCGTCGCCCTCCCCACCGTGCTGCTCCTTAACATGCCGTCAGAGATGCTGACCATCAGGGCGATCACTTCAGCAGTCAGCACCTCAACTCAGAGCGCCTCCCCTCTGCGGGGAGAGACCCTGCTGTCTGCAGTCTGCAGCAGCGCCGAACGGCTTACATCACAGAGACAGCAGCCATTATTCATCGTGCACGGCTGATGTGATACGCGGGTGCAGCGGCGATGGCGGGTAACGGTGGTCGACTGCGCGAGGGTAACGGCGTCTGGGTGTGCAGGTAATAGAACGGCGCGGTCCGCTTCCAATCATGTGTAACGTGCGTCATTTGCATTGTGGGTTAATTGACGCCTCATTGCACAAAGCCGAGATTGCCGCCTTCTTTGCGCCCAATTTGTCCGGTATAGTTTACCGGATTATTTGACGTAATATGTGTCGTATTAGTTGAATTTCGACGGGTTAATGTCGTATTATTTGCTGCATTATAAGTGACGTGACTGCATTTGCTGTATTTGGCATACGGTGTCATTACCATTTATTTTTATATCAATACCGGTGCTGCATTTTCGCGCCGTAAAGCGCTGCTGATTGTACGCACCCCTGTCCAGCGGCGGCGGCAGTGAAACCAGCCGTGCAGAAGCCGCGTGGCAGATAGCGATAAACCCGTATCTGCTGCAGCGCCGCAGTGCTGCCGTCACGTGACCCGCACAGTCTGCAGCAAATAACCGGCCGTGCACCGAGCAGCGGACCACGTGACCTGTGCAGAAGGCCGGCCCTGCAGACCACGTGGCCGGCCGCCAGGTGTCCGAGCGGGTTATGTGCGGCTGGTGGAGGTCCGTGCAGAAAGCTGTAGAAAAAAGCCGCCTGAATGACCACTGACTGACGGCTGCAACGTCCAATCAATCACGCCACGAGACGAGACGGCGTCGGGCCGCCACCACTGAACGGCGCGGGCGCCACTTGGCGGCGATTTTTTAAAAGCAAATGGAAGGCGATGAACTGGTTCGAAATCCAACTGTATAAATGATAAATCAATCAAACGCACAACAGAACCATAACATGATAGCACAAACAACAGGCCACACAGGTGACGTGCAGGCGGCACCTTCTATTCGGCGTTGTGTTTGCAAGTCAGGCCGACTCGACACTTCACCATGCAGTCAGGCGCCGCTGCTATAACAGGAGGTCGCGGTTTCGTTGGATCTGGAGGGACAGGGACGGGTCTGGAGGGACGGGGACGGGATCTGGAGGGACGGGGTCGGGATCTGGAGGGACGGGGTCAGGATCTGGAGCGGGGAACGGGATCTAGAGAGGGTCGGGATCTGGAGCGGGGGACGGGATCTGGTGGATCTGGAGAGGGAGAGATCGGGATTGAGGGAGAGGAGGGGGACCTGGATGAGCCGGCCCGGCGCCACACGGACCACTGTTGTGCTAACTTCTGTCAGTAACCGGCTCCTCTGCTGTCCGCCTGGGGCAACACCACGGCTGCATCCATTCCTCCGCGTCGGCAGGGGGCTGCGAAGGGCGGGGGGGGGGCGTCCGGTCGGGGTCTGTTACCATGGCCAGGGGCGGCTCCAGGAGAGCATCGGTGTCATAACGCTCCCGAAAAAGGTCGGATATTGTTTAAAAAATACATTTCCTGTTTTAATGAAAATTTGGCAAACGTACAGAAGCTTCGAAGAAATTTAGAAAAATCCGACTATGACAAATTTGTCTTAAATCAGTCCGTAATACCAACATCAGCAAAACTTGATGGACTAATAGAATTATAAATATTTAAAAAAATCCCCTCCAAACCGTGCTGGACCCGCCCGTGCCCATGGTGACTCGGCTGCTGTTGGGTACGGCGACGGAGCTGATCCCCACCAGACTGCAGCGGTGTCTGCCGCCACGTATCTACCGCATCCTGAGCCGGAACACCGTGCAACAAGGGCACACAGCGCCCGGCCGGCATGGGAACATACACCGTGTGCCGCGAAGGATCGCGCTGCAGACGGTGTGAGACGTGTTCACACCACACTTCACACGCTACAGGCACTGTCTGTGATCATGTGCAGCAACAGATCGGTGCATCCGACGGGCAAGCATGACTTATTGATGCCTATTGCTTGTACGGATTGTTTGTGTATGAATTGGTTTTGTATATCTCTCCATAATGGACAATACAATGAGGGATGATAAGGGTCAATGAGACAGTGCAATGCGACGATGGTGTATTTGCGGCGGCAAGCAAATACAACTTTGGCATTGCTGAAATAATATACTTGGACACATCAAAGTGTGTAGCTGAGGTTGACAAAAAGACTTTAAACAAATACACCAATGGACAGTTTGAAAATAAAGATTGCCTTAGCCAATATTCACTCCAAACTAGCTACGAAGTCTGCCAAAACAGAGGTCCCCTAATTAAGTCAACGGAAGACACGCATGTAAGCACCGCATCGTAACCAGACGCCGATTACGGCTATAGCTCGGTGTTTTCGCGCGCGATGACATCGCTGGCCACTTTGCGCCTGCAGACGAAAGTTTCAGGTGAAAGTGAAACTGTGTTCTATGACTCTTCAGATCACGACACACCAGCCAGCCGGACGACGACGCCAGCGGCATGTCCACAAGGTCGTCCCCAACCCTCTCTGTCCGCCAGGGCAAACTCTGCAGGTCTCGGGAGTAGTGTTGGATTTTCGGTTGCATTACCTGGTCCCGGAGAGTAAAAATTAATGGAGAGTAAAATTGTGTTGTTAGGATTTTTCCCTTCATTTTTTTTAAAAGTTACTTCACTTGGAAGGTATAAATTTATTACAAGTAATAGGCATCATATTCTTGTGAGGAAAATTAAATTAAATATTAACTACAATGTCAGTAAGATCGGGTGAAAAGTAGCAAATGCCCGGCAAAAAATGAAAGGAGCGAAATTCCTTGGACCCAAAAAGTCCATAAAATACACAAAACTCCAAGGCTGCTCGGGAGCGGCCCCGAGTCGGCTGAGCCAATCCGAAGAGTCGGCTGAGCCCTACTGAAGGCAACCAGGCACTGGAGCTGGGCTATACACTCAGATACAGCTGATAAGCCCAGGCCGCAGCCATGAGGAGAGCCACCTCCTCACGACACACGGCGCCATGCAGTGGAGTGGCAGGTAATGAAGCAAGGGAGAGCACATGCAAGCTCCCCTGAATGGGAGAGCCTTTGTGACGCACCAGTGACGTCAGAGCTGACTTTCTGGGAAAGCGGTCCGCGGAGAACTTGGCGAAATATAGCTACTGCACGGCGGCCGTGCGAAGTCAGGACAACATCCAAAACAGGACGGAGTGCCGTGGTTGGCATACCGCCATAAAATACACAAAACTCCAAGGCTCCAAGGCTGCTCAAACACTCTATCCCGTCATACCTTTGCTCGTCAAGTTTGGCAGCGATTTGGGGCACCAGAGCCACCAACTGTACTCAGTAGGCACTAAACAGGAAATCAACACGCAACACTAAATTGCGAGTCGGTCTTCATCTCTACATGCCACACCTATTTAAAGTTCAAACGCACAACCTAGCCCATCATGCACTCGGAACAACAAGAAGAATTGCCCACTCATAACTCTGGTGCTCCTACACACAAACAAACAGGGTAACCTTTTCACGCAGCGCGAAAATTAATCCAAAAGTTCGAGAGTCTTTCCCATTAAAATGTAAACGTAACGCACTTCCTATCGGCCAAAACACTCACTTGAAAATCAAGGAATAACTCATCGCACACCACCTAAAGCATTCATGAGCACAACACCACGATATAACCCTAACAGTAACACAAAACTTTCACAAAAGCTAGCCCGACCTGTTGCCGCCGGTGTTGCCGCCTGATGCCTGCGTTCCCCTGGATGCTCGGTGGGCTGTTGGTGGGGCCGGCGTACCTGTTCTTGGTTCAGTTATGTATTGTTTCATTTCATATGTTGGAGAGGCGCTTTGATTTAAGCTTTTGCTTTTGCGCCAATCCGTAATTGTCTGCTGTAATTTATGTATCTTTTGTTAAACAAAATAAACTGAACTGAACTGAACTGAACCGCGAGTCGTGTACAGTGAGCCGGTATCTGACTAAAACGAAAACGCTGAGCTTCCCACACACTTTATCATGGTTGAGATCGTAACTGTCAAAGTATGAAGAGCGTCTGAACGAATTGCGTGATGAGCCTTAGCTCGCTTCCAAATGGCCGAAAGGCTCGCGTGGGTGCACTTCAGCCGCTCATTGGCAATGCTAGCATGTTGGCCGGATGTTGGATCGGCAAGCGCACAATTACCTTCCAGAGAATCATAGGAAATAAAACTTTCAAGTGCAAAAGTACGAAATCATCCATGGCTTGTCAAAGTAAGAAATCTACCAAGACTTGTCTCAACGTAGGAAATCGTCCAAGACTTGTCTCAACGTAGGAAATCATCCAAGACCTGTCCACTTGCGCGTTTGCATCACAGCTCTTCTGAATGAGACGCAACACTACTCTCACTATTCTGAGAATCCCACAGATAAGGGCAACAGACAGAGCCGGATGTAGCTCGCTCTGGTGCCGCCCCACCTTCACTCCCCGCCCCTCCTTCGTTCCCCGTGACCCGTCCCGCCTGAGCCGGCCGCGGGGCGTGACGCCAAACTCCCGCGCAGACAGGATCCTTTCTGAGGGGTGGCTTAGCCTCACACAATTTCCACCAGACTTACAGGCTTTGACGTCTGCGCGATGTGCCAGCCCTTTAATGCCATGCAGGCAGTCGAGTGGCAGATATTCATTGTACAATCCATAACATGAAGCGTGCTCGTCATATAAGACAACATGAGGCAATCGTTTCACAAGCCTTGAGTTTTAGAATTTCGGGGGAAACGATCCTCGGACTTTGGCCACTAGGAACATGTCGCTAATCGCATGCTTGTCATATGGTCTCAACGATCAACTTGGAGTCGATACAAGGACGGACAATAAAGGCAATCATAATCCGAGCGACTGACTGCGGCATCCAGTGAGATTGAATGAATGGAAAATAAACAATACATAATAATTAATAACCATTGACCGATTACCTCTTACACTAAAACCCAATCCGAAACAGTTAGCACACGACAGTCGACACCGATTGCGGCGGCGTGAAGTCCACATGTCCTGGGCATGTCACCACCATGTCATGACAGGTCAGGCCACGACATGTCTTGTGCTGACTCATGAGACCAACACATCCTGACGCCACTTCCCCCGCCCGCCGCCCGCGAAACACCGTCCGATGCCGCGGCGCCAGGACATGTCCACGCGAGCGGTGGTGACGCACACTGACGCAGCTAGGGCGTACGTGGCGCAGCCCACTGACAGCCGACCTGACTGCCGGCAGGGTTAATCGATAACGTCCCACGGCCACCAGTCACCGAGCTATGAGTGGACGGGAGTCAGTGCCGGAAACGTCGGGACCCGAGAGCCTAGAAGCTCGAGTTAGAACGTAAGTGGGCTGGATTGGCCCGTAGATGATGCTAGAAATAAACTAAGTTTAACAGATCTGTACTGGGAGCCTGGACCGGGATCCGGCATCGAGATCCTGCACGGGGACATCGGAGCCCCATCGGGACCCTGCACGGGGACATCGGAGCCCCATCGGGACCCTGCACGGGACATTGGAGCCCCATTGAGACCCTGCACGGGGAGATCGGAGCCTCATCGGGACCCTGCACGGGGACATTGGAGCCCCATCGGGACCCTTCACAGGGACATCGGAGCCCCATCGGGACCCTGTACAGGGGACATCGGAGCCCCATCGGGACCCTCACCGTGGGAGCATCGGAGCCATCGGGACCCTGCACTGGGGACATCGGAGCTCCATTCGAGACACCTGCACGGGGCACATCGGAGCCTCACTCGGACCCTGCACGGGGACATCGGAGCCCCACTCGGGCGCCGCACAGGACATCGGTAGCCTACCATGGACCTCTTCACCCTGAGGGACATTGGAGCCCCATCGGGGACCCTGCAGGGGACATCGGAGCACCCATTGAGACCACCTGCACGGGGAGATCAGGAGCACTTCATCGGACCCTTGCACGGGGACATTGCGAGCCCCATCCGCGGACCCTTCACCAGGACATCGGCGCCCCATCGGGTAGCCCTGCACAGGCGACATCGGAGCCCATATCGAGACCCGCACGGGGACATCCGGAGCCCCCATCGGGACCCTTCACCAGCGGACATCGGCAGCCCATCGGGACCTGCACAGACGACATCGGAGCGCCCCATCAGGACCCTGCACGGGCGACATGGTGAGCCCCATCGATGACCCCTGCCACAGGCGACAATCGGAGCACCATCGGGACCCTGCACTGGGCGACATTGGAGCCCCATCTGGACCTGCACCGGGCACAACGAGCCCCATCGGACCATCGTGGCACGGCGGACATCGGAAGCACCATGCGGACCTGCACCCGAACCCTGGGTAGGAACACTATACCTCCGGATCACTGCATCAGAAACTTCGTCCTTCACATGTGTGTACCATGCACCATTCTGGTCCTCGCCAGCTACGTGCGACTCTCCAGTTATTGCGAGTTGAACATACCCTCTCGTAAAGATGATGATGATTTGGGCTTAGAGCCGCCTCAACTGCTCGGGTTATGTAGCGACCATACCTATCTCTCGTGAAGAAGCCGTAGAAGTTTCAAGTTGCGGGCTTTGTCTATTTAATGGTTGATGTTTGGGAAGTTTGGAGCTAGCCCAGGATTCCAGGTTAGATGCATTTGCCACATTCCCTCCCCAACCTTGGGTACACAATACATCAGCGACGAACTCTGACTTTAACATATCTCAAAGATCCCAAATCTTGGATCCTGAAAGTTCGGAGAAAAATTAAAAAAGACAGCGCTCCGCCTAAAGAGACATGGAGATTGATGAACAAAGTGTGACACAACACAATTGTAATTATTTAAGCTGCATGAGCCCAGCAAAAGAATAAACGTATTACGCTGTTAGTCCTGTTAAATATCCCAAGATTTAGAGAGGAAAGCAATGAGTATAGGTACGTATGATATGCGGAATACTGGTCGACAAATATCGTGCTGTTAATGAAGATGGTAATTATACAGCACATATGAACTACGCATTGAGACCCAATGACACGCAATGACACGCATTGACACGCATTGAGACGCATTGACACGCATTGAGACCCATTGAGAGGCATCAAGACGTGAAGAACGCAACGCAACGCGTTGCGTCCGCGGATGAAAACCGCAGCCGTGTGGGTCGGGCCTTAGTCTTCTCGCAGCTGTGCGAAGTGGATGCGGGTGCCTACTCTAATACATCGCACGGAGATGGCTAAACTGCACAATGCGCACGATGCGGGAAGAAAACATCAACTGATGAAATTGAGCCACGTATTTGAATAGGCGCACACAGGCACCCGCATCCACTTCGCGCACCTGCGCGATGAGTAAGTTCCAGCCTTCTGGCTCACTCTGTATGCATGGCCTTGGCTCACTCTGGGACTCACCCTCTTCTCGGGTCTACTCTGGGACTCCCCCTTCTTCTGGAGCTCGCTGAGTCAGAGCAGTGACTCAGCGAGCACTGTACCTGGTACCGACACGGTCCCAGTGGAGTTGGGCAGACCAAGCTGTACTGGTAACCAACAACGGTCCAGTGAGTGACAGACCACTGTACTGGTACCATACACGTGCCATGAGTGGGGCCAGACCCACTGTACCTGGCTATACCAACACGGTTCCAGTGTAGTGGTCAGACCACCTGTACTGGTACCATACCACTCGCGTCAGTGAGTAGGCAGAACCATCGAGTGTACTAGCGGTACCAACACGGTCTTTCCAGTGCAGTGGCAGAGCACTGTACCTCTGGTACCAACACGGTCCAGTGATCAGTAGTCTGCCTGAGTATGGCCAGAGGCCCCAACTGTACCCTGGCACCGACACGCCCAGTGTATGGCAGAGCACTGTACCTGGTATCCGACACGGTCCAGTGATGGCAGAGCATCTCTGCTTATCTGGTACCGACACGGACCCAGTGGCAGTGCAATGAGCACTGTACCTGGTACCAACACGGTCCAGTGAGTAGCAGAGCACTGTACCTGGTACCGACACGGTCCAGTGAGTGGCAGAGCACTGTACCTGGCACCGACACGGCCCAGTGAGTGGCAGAGCACTGTACCTAGGTACCCAGACACTGGTCCAGTGAGTGGCAAGAAGCACCTGTACTGGTACCAAACGTCCAGTGGAGTGGCAGAGCACTGTTACCTTCGGTACCGACACGGCCAGTGCAGTGCAGAGCACTTGTACCTGGCTCCGGACACGGGTAACCACAGTGAGTGCAGAGCACTGTAACCTGCGTTACCAACACGGTTCCAGTGAGTGGCAGAGCCACTGCTACCTTGGTTACCAACCCACGGTTCCAGTGAGTGGCAGGACCACTGTCTTCTTTAGGTTACCAACACGGTGTCCAGTTGAGTGGCAGAGCACTGTACCTCTTACCAACACGGTCCAAGTGAAAAGTGGCAGCGACCCACGTGTACCTGGGTACCAACACGTCTCAGTGAAGTGGCGAGAGCACACCTGTACCTTCAGTCCGACACGCGTCCGAGTGCAAGTGGCGCCAGGAGCACTGTACCTGGCACCGACCCTACGTCGTCCAGTGCTTAGTGCGCAGACCACTGTCACCTCGCGTACCGACATACCGGTATTCGACCCAAGTCGAGTCGCATGACCACTCTGTACTGTGCCGGTGTTGACACAACACGGTCCGAGGTGAGTGGCATGACACTGTAACTGGTACCAAACACGTCCAGTCATGTGCAAGAGCACGTTACCTTCAGGTACCAACACCCGTGCCCAGTGAGTGGCTGAGCACTGTACCTCGATTGGTACCAACACGCGTTCCAGTGAAGTGGCAGACACGTGGTTAAACTGACGGTAACCCAACCACGTCCAGTGCTATGGCAGACCACTGTACCTGAGGGATACCAGACCACCCGTCCAGTGGAGTGGCCAGTACCCACTGTACCACCGGTACCACTACGTGCCAGTGAGTCAGGGTCAGAGCACGTGTAACCTGGCACCGACAAACGGTCCAGTGAGTGGCAAGACCCACTGTACTGTTAACTCGACACCGGCCCCATCGGTGAGTGCGTTAGCAGACACTTTGTACCCTTGACAGGTTGGACCAGGCCTATTAGCGCATGACTACCGGGGTGTCCTCAGTGATAGTCGTGCAGAAGCCACTTGCTACCTGGTACCAACCACTAGCGTTCCAGGTGAGTGGCAAAGAGCCACTTGTACCTGGTACCGACACGGTGCCAGATGCAGTGCAGCTAGCACTGTACCTGGATACCGATCATCCGGTCAGGAGTGGCCAGAGCACTAGTACTGGTACCACCACACGATCACGATCAACAGTGGGCGCAGAGCACGCCCAGGGGGTTACCGACACGCGTCAGTGAGTGGACAGAGGCCACTGTAAACCTCCGGACCACCGAAACCACCGCTTCCAGGAGTGGCCAGAGCAGCTGTACTGGCAAGCAAGCTAAATATACCAACGCCGCAAGCTGGAGGTAGGCAGACCACTTGTCACCTAGCGCCGGTACCGGAGTTGACGCATAGAGGCCGTGTCCTCCTGCTGGACGAGTGAGCGCTCGACAGGACGTGCTTAGTGTTGATCATGCACGTCACGCCCCGCCACCACAGCCGGGGCTCTGGCTATGGTGACTATGCTGAACGAGAGCTATGCTGGCTACCGCAGAATAGCTGTCGTTCCCTGGAGAGAAATACTGCTGAGCTATCGACTGTTACACAAATGGCAGAGGAGAACTATGCATATCAAAGCCCGTGTCGTAGGAAACATCGCTAACGTAAAGAAGGAGAGAACTGAACAGTGTGTACACTGTACACCTAAAAAGCAGCTAGCTAGTGCCTAGTTGGTGAAAATCTCAAACGCATCGCTCTGCATCTCATACATACATGCCGAGTATAATGGTATGAGTCACTCATATGTGAGCACCCTCGGTACCTCACGGCCTCAGGTACGATTGGACCAAGCGTTACTTTGAAGCTGGTACTTCACACCTTTTGTGACAATTCATCATTACAAAATCGAAAGCATATCGAATCGATAGCGTGAGCCAACACTTTCTCAGATTGCGGTTTGTTTCCGCTCATCTTTTCTGCTCATGCGAGTGCTACATCAGTACCTCCTGCATAACTAATGCACAATTACATGCCTCACCAAAGCCTAGTCTAGTATTCGGTTCCTATACATGCACCATTATTAACTGCGCTGTTGTGCCAGATTAACTATTGTCATTGACTTACTCATGACAGCAAATTATCATGCAACTGAAAGACCATGTTCCATAGCGACAAATGTTCATCGGTAACTGCCTATGATCAAAGTTCATCATGGTCTCTTGGTCTTGGATGTGATCATGGGTAGTTCAATGACTTTAAAGTATAACTAAGGTGGCCTTCATTGGGTCGTTGGATGCTTACTTTACTATGGGGAGGCTTGAATTTGAGATCCAAAAAATATATTGACTTGAATGATAAATCAATTCAGCGGCTCTTTCAATGATGAAAGCTTGCCATAAACTCGACGCTACGCGTCACGTCCATGATGAACTTTAATCACTGGACTCGCCCATTAATATATAAACATGCTGTTGTTGGGCGATGCCGCGGACGCGATGCGGTCGAGAAGGTTCGATCGAAAACTGACCGACCGACTCGTGCTGCTGTGAAGAATATTCGGCGGAAGTGGTCCCAACTCCCAATCAGGCTCGTACAGTGTGTCACCTCAATGGCGAACCGTTTCGGCCACTCCACATACGGAGTTGGCGATCGACAAAACGCACGCGCATGAAAAAGTTTCGCGACGATCCGCGCCGTAGATACACGAGCAAAGTGAATGAAAAGCGTCAACTCGGTGATGGCGAACATGTTGCAAGTCTGTATAAATGCATAAGGCATTGGCGAATGCATCATTCAAAGTATATCAGTTGAGCAAACGGAAAGCGGCAGAGGGCACGACGATATCCACGCCTGACGATATTCAGATTTCGGAAAGGGGATTTGGCGTGGTGATATCGTGAGGCAGAAGATTTTCAGCCGAAGATGCCGACATCAGACGAAATCAATTCAGTCCAGCTGTATGTCTGGTAACGAGCCCAATCGATGGAGGCAACGGATCAGAAAACGGAACTGTCATCCTCTTATAACGCCTGTTCGAATCCGAGCCGCGCCTCATTGCCCAGGCCGACAGCCTCGCTGCCAGAAGTTGCAACCTTGTTCACTGGAGGAGTGGAACTACTGTGGAAAAGAGAAAGTGACCGTCAATGTTTCCATATTAGACGAATATAATGTCGGGGACGTATGAATCGATCATGAATGAATCGATTTGGGTGGAAAGCAACACCCAGATGTCAACAATTTTCCACTCTCACCCCCATTTAGGTATTTAGTGAATTTTCCACTCCATGGGAAATATCGAAACATTTCCACGCTTTTTAAAGGATAGGCACTTATATTGAGTTTAGCGTCACAACATAGTTGGGATGATTTTGTTTTCACCTAATTTTCCACTCCGTCACCCAAGTCTGAAGTCAGAAATTAATTTTGGACGCTGCATTTCAGCCTTAATGTCAGTTTTATCAATTTATTTTTATGATGTTTTTGGTAAGCACATCACACATATAAGGTATATGAGACGCGTGTCTACGAACATGACATGATCCCTTAGTGCTTTCGTGTTTGGCCCGGTGCTGGTGGCTGGGTTCCATTGATTAGCATTTAGCAGTCGATTGTGTCACATGCTTTCGACAAATCAGGAAGACAAATGGAGCTTTCAACTCATTAGCAGTCTGCTTCGAACGTCTCGAAGTTGTTCGTCATACTATCGCTCAGATAAAGCGAAATGCCGAACAAGTTGGAATGTGTGGTGAGCACGGATGATTAATACTGAACACAGACCAGCTTTAAATGACAAGTTTCAATTAACGGTATGATCATTATTGTTACCTTAAGAAGTTATCGATGTCCTTAAGGTAACAATAACATATCAAAGTTATTGTTACCTTACAATAACTTTCGCACAGAAACATATCAAAGCTTCATTTTCCTGATTTTAAAAAAAAAAACGAAAGATAAAGCGGTTGAATGCCTTTCTGCACACAATGGAAGGCTTCCTATGGAAGGCTCCCTATTCAAACGTGACCCGGTGACATTCTAGCAAGACGCACCTAGCAGGTGGGCTGTATCATACAATGAGATCACACACAAAATGCAGAATGAGACGCAAATTGCTATTGCATACATAAACGCGTTCGCCGAATGGAGCGATATATAAACAAATGCATTCGGAATTCAAGAAGAAAATAATGGCAACATCTTCAGAACGTATCGTCTGCAAGTTAATCATATGCGGTCTAGGCACCGAAATATACGTCTCGAAAATAATGAGTAAATTGATACGCATATAACACTCACCGCGGTAGCAACAATTCACTAACAAGATGTTAAGTTTAAAAGGATGCGATCGATCTGCGTGTTGTGTTGATTACATTGATATGTTAATATTTTATTATGTATTTACACGATAAGCATGAGATCGTATGTTTCATGTCCACATTGTTTTAGACACTAGACAGATGTACAGTGCAGAATAAAGTTCTGTCCCACTTCATCCATCCGACACCTTCGTCGGTTGATTCACGCCAGTGATAATCATAGGCTGGAGTCCAGAAAGTGTGATTACATTGATTTTGGACATGTTGGGAGGGGGCAAATCCCAAAGAATTATCGCATAATTCTGAAAACTCATCGGATTTTCCTTGCGTATGTATCAATAACTTGATTTAAAACAAACTTTCTTCTAGTAAAAGTTGCTTAGTTTAGCGACCAAACTCAGGAAATGTGTCAAATTTTGTGCCGATTTTGGGTGTTTGGGGGGGCATGGCCCCTTTGCCCCCCCCCCCTGGTCATCTCGCCCTTTGAGTCGAAATCCAATTGCAATTTAAATCCAAGTGCATGGGGCGAGGCCCCTCCGGCCTCCCCGCCCAGGTATGTACCACGAGGCGAGGGCATACATTAGTTGATAGCGATTCCATTGGATTTCACTGCACCGTGATACGAATTCTATATAAGGAACACGTAATGAGAAAATAAAGAAAAAGAATAAAAAAAAAAAAAAAAAAAAAAAAAAACAAGAAAGTTCATGAAGATAAATAAAAAACAGTCAGAAAAAGAACAGAATAAAACAATAATAAACAAGTGATAACCCGAAATAGAAAACAAAACTAATAAAAGAGAAAAAGAGGAGACAAGAAAAAAGTAGAGATAGAGAAATCTATAGTAACGTGTCAAAAAACAAAATAATAAAAAGAATAAATAAAATAAAAATTGCAAAATTAAAACAGTAAAAAATTGACGAAAATGGAATAAAATGTGAAGAGATTTGAAACTGCACCGAAAGGTGTAGTCGATTGAAGATAGAGAGAAAAGAAGCATTGTTTCACTCGAAACGTGTACATACATGACATGAATGTGTCCACTTAAGAGACCTACCTAAAAAAAAAACAAGTATCATATAAACTTCACTACGCATTTGTGTACAGCTAACCTATCAGAATAAATCAACCAATCAAACATTTCTATGTCATCTCAGTCAGGGGCAAATAGCGAATATCAAAGCGACTCGAACACCCGGCACCAAGGAAAGTAGCTCACCGCTTTGACCACGCCACAGCATACTACAACTCTTGTATAAAAACGTGTGCCGTATCACCCACAGTCTCCTTTGTCTCATCCGCTGACATTAAATCCCGGGCAGAGTGATACTGAGACCTCGCTGCTGAGCTGATGCCACCGCTGAGCGCTGACGCCATCTTGTGTGCCATTTCTGACTCGCTCAGCAATACCGTACGGGACGGAGTGGGTATAGATCCCCCGCAGCGGTGAAGCCACACATTGGCCCAGTCTCTGGCTCATCTCCCTCCCCTCTCCCTCCCCTCTCTTCTCCTCTCTCTC
>VOPJ01006305.1:0-25365 GCA_014673585.1 Semibalanus balanoides
ACATCGAAATGTTCATTGGGCTTCTAGGCGCGGAATGCGGATCCAGTATTTCGGTCAACGGGGGGGGGGGATACAGTGGGCGCCGTCAGCGAAATGTTGCTGACCGGGGAAGGTGGAGGAGCGTCACGGAAATATTGTTTGACCGGGCGGTTGGACTGGAGCGTGAATAAGAAAGTTGCGCCCTTGGGCGTGACCTGGGCGCGACCCGAGGTTCCGGAGGGCGCCCTAACGCCCCTAGATCTGCGCCAGCTATCTGTCTCTGTTGTCATAAGTCGTAAATAGTGTCGGTGTAAAGTCGGCCGCACACTATATTGTGGCGATATCGCCGCGATTCTTTCGCAGACACATCCCAGGGACTGGACCACTCCCCAAAACTTGGTTATCTAAGTGTCGTACCGCAACTCCCAACCAAGGGCGGATCTAGGGGGGCCAAAGGGGCCATGGCCCCCCAAAAGGTCTTGAGACTATGTTTTGCCCCCCCCCCCCCAAACGGTAATACGTACAGCTGTAAGAATTGCTTTTGCAACAGTCAAAATACAGCCGCCCACAGGGAAAACTCGAAAATTTCGCGCCGCTTCGCCGCATAACACAAAATACGCAATTATTTAATATAAAATCGGAAAATGAACTATTTAAATGTCTGGCAGTCTCCCATAGGCGGTACCTATTGCTCTGTGTCCAAGCTGGACCAAAATGATAATAGTGGGACCAGGCCAGGACCATCTCCCCAAGCCATTTCGTCCCAGGCTCCTCCTAGATCCGTCAGGGACATCTTATGTGCGGAAATTGCCCGTTCTGCGCTTGCTGTTTTTATAAACCATTTGCACTATTATTAATTAGTTTGTTGCAGTTCGCGACATATGTATACAGTTAATATATCCATCATATCCAAGTTATTAAGCAGTTACTACCATCGTCATCGTAATTTAGTATCCGAAGAATACATTTACTTTGGAAAAACTACCGTTTCAATTTTTAATATTTATCAATGCCGAAATGTGAACCAGGCATAGGGGTTAATCTGAGTCTGCGTTCCAATCATCTCTAGATAAGTGACGTATTTCCCACGCTACACATTAAAAATTATTTTTTACGCCACTTTGCGGCGATCACTATCGGTCGATAGTCATCAGTCATAACGAAAGCCAACGCCCATCGGCTCTTCCGTTTCTGTAACGGTGTTAATTGAATAATAGCATGGTTTAGTTTTATTCTCCTTTAGGCGAACCGCCGATATGTTTCTGGGTTTTAGCAGGCAAATCTGGTTTAAAAAATTTCGCGCCGGCTTCCCCGGCGCTAAATAAACAAATACCCATATTTATAATATAAAGTCACGACATTACGCAGATCTGAAAGATTATACATGCACGCATTAAAAATTGGTTCTACATTTTTTGCGCCATTTCAGCCACATCCCCCCATCAAAAATTATCGGCACGCCCTTGGGTACAGCATCGCACAGATTAAAATAGGTTTTTTAGCTCTGGTACTGTACGGCAACAATACCAATACTGCAAGCCTTATTTCGATAACCAAAGAAGCCGAAAAAACGAAAACAAAATAAAGCAAATTTGTCTAAAAAATTGCCTTGGTTGCAGCAACTGAAAGTGGACCAACATCTCCGACGGCAGAGAATTTCGAAATGGGGGTAGGTTATGGTCCGCTTAAGAAAATGGGTTTGCACCCCCATCACCAAGAAAAACAACTGGCGCGGTCTGGATCTTGCTCCTTGCTCACATTAAGTTAATTGCATTCGGACAAGACACGATATGTTGTTGGCACGTGTTTGTGCTTTTGGCCGTCGTATCGCTGGTAACAGGAAAGTCCGCGTGGAACGACCTTATCCGTCAACTAACTCAACTACATAACTGTCATCGCCCTGAAATGGTGCGCAATGTGTGCGGCCGACATTCTTATCCGCCGCGCACGTGCTGGTTGGCTCAGGTACCAGCCAGAACTGTCCCAATCACGGGCGGGTGGCAGGCTCTGACGACTTTATCCAGGTGATGTATGTCGCACGCAATTTTCTGTGAAGAAAAATAATCAGAGTTGCAGGAGACCCCCAAATAATTAGCATTCGAACGTTTTAATGACTCTATAAGTATCCACGCTTTCAGGTTGACACTTGCTCCACCTGCAAAACGCCATGCTGACCTAATTAGTAATACAATCTTGAAACTTCATTGGGGCCTCTGGGCCGCTCAAAAAGTATGCTATAATTGACAAATCGGACGTTTGTTCGACCCCCCCACCCCGCTTCTAACTCGCTTCTCATGGCATCTAGATATGAACCAAAAACACTGTACGAGAGCCCATCAAAAAGCATTTGGAAACTATTTCAGTGAACAATTTTCTCAGGTCAATATTAGGGTCATCAGAGGTCATTGAAGGCCAGATTTTCCAGATTGAGGACTTAGCTCCAGATACCCCCAATTATCTCGGAAACTATGATAGTTAGAAACAATCGATAAGGAAACAATCGTTAGCCATTTAAATTTTCCATCGACCTGGTTGTCCTCAGATTTGACCTCAGGTCAATAGTTTAGGCTCCAGAGGTCATCAAAAGAAAAAAATAGCCAAAAATGATTTCACGAATAACTGTGTCTAGATTTCTCAAAATTTGGAATTTAAGTAAATTTCTAGAAAAAAAGAGATAGCAGTTTGATAGCCGCGTTCCTAATATAACTTTTCGTATATGACAATTTAATTTATATAAATATCGTACTTATGACAGCGTTTCCCGCAAACCCTTATTTTTCAACATAAAACGCAGAAAATGACGTCACTAAAGACATTCCCGGTTAACCTATCAAACCGCATCTTTTTCCTTCAGGCAACATATGTCAAATTGACTGAGACAAGGCACTGAAAGTTCCGTGACGATACCGCAATTGGTTTAGGAGATATTGCAAAATAACGAGAGGGGAGACTACAAATAGCCCCCCCCCCCCAGTAACTCGCGGGTTAATTCTGAAGAACCACCTGGAGTAAAATGATATGGACCAAAACCAATCACAGTTAGCAGGGTGCCGGCCTTAGGTTAGCCACTTTAATGCTAATAAAAATCCAAAATTTTCCGGTCCCGGTCAGATCTTACGTAGCGTGATGTGCAATAAAAACATCGTCCAAGGAACAGGAAAAAACGTTCATATAAATACCTATATTGTAGATTCATGTACAATGTTAGTAAAAATCGGGAATCATTGGTTAGTCGACTAGATAACGTACCACCCACATCAGAATCAGTGCGTACACGTATACAAACAAAAGAAAGCGCCACGGTAGAGAAGAAACCGCACAACATACACCCACGAATGTTTAGTTTGGTCCTCATCGCCAGCCGCACGCCCCAGCAATGCCTCCGGTGAGTTCGACGCCGCGCGACACTTCCACACAACCGGCGCGCTGAGTAAAACATTTGTACACACGCCAGTGTTACGAGAAGAGCCCGCGACGGATCGCGCGACCCTCTAGGATGATGTTCTGCCGTTGATAAGTACACACTGACCAGACCCGGTCACACGGCATCGCGGAGGTCCAGCGGCGGCGGCTGGGTGGAACGGACGTGGCGACGGTACGAGTTGAGGTCACGGTCATCTCCAAGGCGCCCAGTCCCCACCGACCGATGTCCGCTGCCTTTGAACACTTGAACGGCGCAGCGTTCGGCTGCGGAGAACCCGAGCGATGCGCGGCAATTGAGCATACACGACGCGAGCGAGCGGTAAATACAAACACTCACGCGGAGAGCGGCTGCGGGCTACACTGGCGGGAGATCTGTGCAGCGCTGGGGTGATGTGCGGTGTGTGCACGAGAGCCGAGGAGCCATCGCTTCGTCGAGTGGGTGTGGCGGGTGCGTTCCCAATGTATGCTGCTGCTGGTGCCCCTCTACCTGGCACGCACTGTCACACCCACACAGAAGGAGTCCACTCCTCTACCACCACACCAAATGCGACAAACCGAAAGTTTGAAGCGCGCACTGGGTACCAAATTAACGGCAAGATATGATAATACACGGCGAGAATACATCCTGTTTGTAATGCCAGCAAAATAGAGCGTTGAGCTTGCACGTTTGTGGAATGCCTTTGAAAATGAATCAGTGGTGCAACGAAAGGATGCGTACCCTGGCAAGTGGCATCAAAAGACGAACTGTCTTCCCAGGTTAGCAGGCAAAGGCTGAGTTTTGCAGGACATCACCTACAACCAGACAGGAGAATAAGTCCGTTTTGGCAGTACATGAGCGACACACTGTACAGGTAGCAAACAAAACCCAAATAGATACACACCCACTCGGACTCAATACCGAGTTCCCAACTATGTGCAGTGAGAAGCAGCCTTATGCCTAATGTCATTCTTTGGGCCCTCAGTCGGGAATGCTTGATGGATGAGTTACACGCAAAACCCTCACACATGACGTAGGTTAGGCAAGCCACGGGCCCAAACCGAGCGCGTACGTTCCAGTTACGCACCGCGGGCCGGCAGGTGTACACGCAGTGTGTGTGTGTGTGTGTATGTTTGAGTCATGGCAAGAGCAATGGAAACCAGTGATACGCGCGATACAATGGAATGTCATGATACACCACCCTCACACACACCCGTGGATGCGACTCGCGCCAAGTTACACACACACAGCGGCGGACGGCGACTCGGCTGTGATCCAGCCCGGTGACCCGTCCGCCGCCCCGCCCCTCACCAGGGGGCGACATGGGCCACCCGGACTCACAGACGCGGGGGTTAGACGCGTCGTATGCCCACACCAAGCCACTCAACAGAGACACAAGCGCACACCGCTGGCAGGGCCGGAATGTGCCATCTCCGCCACCGATTGTCTCCTCCGCGGACCGATCGAGGACCCGGCCACCAGGCGAGCCGACTGGCGGTGACTGAGACGGGCCGCGAGGCCGCGCAGTCCCCGCTGAGCAGCAGAACACGACGTCGGCAGGGCTCGCCCGCCTGTGAACTCGCACTCACAGTCCGCCAGACGATGAACAGGCAGTCAGTATGCCCGCCACTCCTCAGAGGATCCACTCCCCAGAAGATCCCCTCCTGGGCCTCCACGAGTCGCAGGTTTCACCGACGCCGCGCGGCACATTGTCCTAGACCACAGACGATGCAGTTCATGTTGCCATGTCGGTCCTCACACTGTTGATTCCTAACACTGCTGAGCACTGAGCCGACCGTGGCGCCACCTGCAGCTTAAGATCGCAGCCACGGCCGGCAGTCGCAGTCGGCGGCGGCGCCGCACCTCACCTCACCCGGAGCGGAGCCGCCGGCGTGCAGACATGTCTTTGACGATGAGCGGGGGCGGGGGCGGGGGCGGCACCATGGCCGCTGAGATCGGGGGCAGGACGGCGCCGCTCCTCCCGGTCCTGTCCCGCAGGCCAGGTCCGCTGGCCGGCACCCGCGGCAGCACGGCGATGGGGGTCTCTAGCGTTCCGGGGGCCGCTCGCCCAGCAGGTAACGCTTGCGTTCGCGGCAGAACTTCTTGTGCGAGGGCCAGTCACGCTGCTGGCAGGAGGTGCCACAGTAGCGAGCCGTCTGGGGAGAGGGCAGAGACGGATGTTGGTTAGTGGTTGATACCGGCGGCAAGTCAGGATCGCCCACCAGCAGGTAACGCTTGCGTTTGCGGCAGAACTTCTTGTGCGACGGCCAGTCGAGCAGCTGACACGAGGTGCCACAGTAGCGAGCCGTCTGAAGAGAGGGCAGAGACGGGGCGAGGGGTCAGGTACCGGCACAGCCGGGCTCAACGGCACGCATCTGGCACGTACGTGTCAGTATGTGTGCCAACCCAGACGCAGAGCAAGCTGCAGCTGCAGCAGTTCGTAGACAGGTAAGTGTAGATTACATATTCATGAAGAAACTTAAAATATAATCGAAGAAACTTAAAATATAGTAAAATATGAAACTTAAAATATAATCCGAGGTCAGAATGAAGCTCCTTTAGGATCGCACAGTTTTTGAGGATGCATTTCACTACAGCATGCCTCTAAACATGCAGCTAGTTGTTGTTTACACATTGCCTCTTGATACAATTCAATTATCAATACGTGGCATATTAATATAAAAGTATTTCTACCCTGTGCCTATCTTCATTTGAAAGCATCCCAAGCAGGCAGTCGGATTGGATGACGCACGCATTAAACATAAAAATTGCCATACAACTAGTACTGGGCATGTGTGGAACCAGAGAGCTGACAAACAAATTAAAGCTAATAAAAGAGAAAACTCGCAATCATTGATAAGAAAAACTGCCCATCTGTCTACCGATTACCAGCCCACACAAGCCAACTAAGCCTAATAGCCACAGCTGAAGTAACAGCTGATATACTAAGCCGGCGATGTCGGCCGTTCCGTAGCAGCTGCTACGAAACTGTCCATGTCTGTCAGTTCACCACAGCTGATACTAAGCTGCCTGTATGCAATGATCGCCTAGTCGGGCCGGCCGGCCGGTCGGTCGGTCGGTCGGATCCTCACCTGGCAGCGGCCGCAGATGCTGAACTCGCGCAGTTCACACTCCATCCGCGTGCAGGGCGGGTTGCGGCACTCGTAGTAGACGCACTCTTCGTCTCCCATGTCGCCGTTCACGTCCAGCGGCACGCGGGCCACCACGCTGCTGCTAGTGTTCTGCCAAACGAGCGCCGCGTCAGACAGGCTCGGCTCAGAAACACAATAGCAATGGAACAGGCGTCTCTCCAGGACACGTGACGAGAGCACCCAGGACACGTGACGAGAGCACTCTACTCGACAGTGGCATGGTGCTGCCAAAGGACCAGCTGGCATATTAAGCGTCCGTCAGGCACTACCTAAGCCCCCACAGGGCACGCACTGACACGTAACGAGAACAGCACTGTACGTCCTCTTATCTCTGAAACAGCAGGCGCCGCAACATGGCATACGCTGACATAACATAATGTTTGTCTCATCCGTTAACCATGACTACGGACTGCGCAGTATTACACATACTGAAGCATGAACGCCCACTTAACAGTGCACCAGACGGTTGCCGCGACCCGTCTTCATATCCCCCCCCCCTCCCCGGTTCATGTACTTTTCGGTTGCGGCCGAAACCACCACGGTGCTACCCGCCACCACGGTTTGATCCTATATATTGCGTGACTGTGATGTATGAGCGCAGACTGTGATTTGTGATAGAGCGAGACTGCATGATGTGATGAGGCGAGACTGTGATGTGTATGAGCGATGACTTGTAATGTGCTGAGGACTGTGACTGTGTGATGAGCGTAGACTGTAATGTGTGAGACTGTGACGTGATGAGCGAGACTGTAATGTGCGAGACTGTGACGTGATGAGCGAGACTGTAACGTGCGAGACTGTGACGTGATGAGCGAGACTGTTATGTGCGAGACTGTGATATGATGAGCGAGACTGTGATGAGCGAGACTGTGATGTGCGAGACTGTGATGTGCGAGACTGTGACGTGATGAGCGAGACTGTGATGAGCGAGACTGTGATGATAACTGCATTGAGACTGAAGTCGCGACGACAGAGAGCATGCAGCAGCCGTGTCCACTGTCCGCGTCGTCGTCTCACCTCGGAGCAGTCGACAGGCAGTTGTTGCATGGCGCGCCAGTAGATGGTCTGCGAGGGGTCCTCCGGTTCCGCCGGCTCCGGCTCCGGCTTCAGGTCGACCTGCTCCGGCAGCGTCTGGTCGTCCCCCATTGCCGGCACCGGCACCAGGGCCAGGTTGTCCAACCGGTTGTCCACAGAGATGCCGTTCAACTGGATGACCCTCCAGCCGGGCGCTATACCGCCACAGTAGCGCTCCCTGGGGGGCGGCGGACGGCAGCTGTTAGTACACCGCCACACAGGGACATCAGAGGTCCATCCCGTGCCGCCACTGAAGATACACCACCACACAGGGACATCAGAGGTCCATCCCGTGCCGTCACTGAAGATACACCACCAGCACAGGGACATCAGAGGTCCATCCCCGTGCCGTCACTGAAGAATGATAGCCCGGCCAACTATCAGGGCATATTAGGCGTGCATGGCGCCGGCGCTCGCCTGCGTGCTCGTACGTGGCCGGTATATTTCAGTGAAACGGACCAGACTGGGATGTCGACTCATGAATCACTCCCTGTGTGGTGGTGTCTCCTCTTCAGTGACGGCAACGGATGGACCACCAGGGACTATCAGGAGTCTCGTCCCAGTGTGGGCCCGTCCGTCACCGTTACACTTGAAGATTCACAGCACACACAGGAGCCACTCGAGAGGTGCGAGCACCAGTGCTCGTCGAGCTAAGACACGTAGATACGCTCGCACGATCAGTGGGACCCAGTCGAGAATCAATCTCCCGGTTGCCAGGCCACTGAAAAGATACACCGCCACAGCAGGGTACATCGACAGCGGTCCATCCTCCTGCTCGTCACTGAATGACTCTACCTACCACGTACAGGATCTGATGGCAGGAGAGTCCATTCAGCGCCACGGTGCCGTCACTGGGAAGATACAGCACACACACAGGACATCAGAGGCCATCCGGGCCGTCACCGAAGATATGTACCGCACAACAGGGACATCTAGGGTCATCCCCGTCGCCGCCTCGGCTACCTCGCACAGATACCAGTGCCGGGCAAGCCCTACCCAAGGTGGACAGGTATCTACAGCGGTCCACTCGCCCGTGGCGAGGTCTACCATCCAGAAGAGCACTCATCCAACGTGCGAACACACCACGGGAATCTAGGTATCAACAGTCGGCATCCGTGCGTCACTGAAGAACTCCGCATCAGAAAAAAAAAAAAACCATATATTAAAAAATAAAAAAAAAAAGTATTAACAGGGAACAATCAGAGGTACCATCCGTGCCGTCACAGAAGATACACGCACCCACAGGGACATCAGAGGTCCATCCCGCTTGCCGTCAACTGAAGATACACCACCACCCAGGGACATCAGAGGTCCAGTGCCCGTGCCGCACGAAAAGAACACCACTCACACAGGGACAAGTCAGAGTCATCCCGTGCCGTCACTGAGAGATATCAACGCACACACAGGGACAATCAGAGGTCTGGCCCGTTGCCGTCACTGAAGATACACCACCACACAGGGACATCAGAGGTCCATCCCGTCCGCACTGAAGATACACCAACACACAGGGACATCAGAGGTCCATTCCGTGCCGTCACCTGAAGAACACCACCACAACAGGGACATCAGAGGTCCATCCCTGCCGTGCCACTGAAGATTACACCGCACACAGGACATCAGAGGTCCATCCCGTGCCGTCACAGACAGATACACCACCACCACAGGGACATCAGAAGGTCCATCCCGTGCCGCTCACTGAAAATAACACCACCACACAGGGGACCATCAGAATGGTCCCATCGTGCTCACTGAGATACACCACCACAAGGGACAGTCAGAGGTCCATCCCGTTGCCGTCACAGAAGATACAGCCACCTCAGGGAATCAAGGTCCACCCGTGCCGTCACTGAAGATATACCGCCACGAACAGGGACATCAGAGGTCCATTCCCAGTGCGTCACTGAAGATACACCACAACAGGGACATCAAGAGTCCATCCGCGTGGCCGTCACTGAAGATACACCGCCACACAGGACATCCAGAGGTACATCCCGTGCCGTCACTGAATGATACACTCCACCACAACAGGGACCATCAGAAGGTCCATCCCGTGCCGTCACTGAAGATACACCGCCACACAGGGCATCAGAGGTCCATACCCGTGCCGTCACTGAATGATACACCACCAAACACAGGGACATCAGAGGTCCATCCCGTGCCGTCACTGAAGTATACCAGCCACACAGGGACATCAGGAGGGTCCATCCCGTGCCGTACTGAAGATATCACCAGCCACACAGGGACATCAGAGGTCATCCCGGTGGCCGTCACCAGAAATACACCAGCCACACAGGACATCAGAGGTCCATCCCGGTGCCGTCACTGGAAGATTACACCACCACACAGGGACATTCAGAGTCCATAACGTGCCGTATTTCTGAAGATATACCGCACACAAGGGAGCATCAGAGGTCCATCCCGTGCCGTCACTGAAGTACACCACCACACAGGGGACACAGAGGTCCACCCGTGCCGTCACAGAAGATACAACACCACACAGGGACATCAGAGGTCCACCCGGCCGTCACTGAAGATCACACACACAGGGACATCAGAGGTCCCATCCCGTTCCGTCACTGAAGATACACCACCACAAGGGCCATCCAGAGGTCATCCCGTTGCCGCACAGAAAGATTAACCCACCACACAGGGAGCATCAGAGGTCCATACTGTGCCGTCACTGAAGATACACCACCACACAGGGACATCAGAGGTCCATCCCGTGCCGTCACTGAAGATACACCACCAACATACACTGGGTTTTGAATTCAGCAAGCAGTTAAAAGAGACTGACGGGACAACGAACCTTTCTGAGAAAATACTGACGCATTCTTTAGAACGCACGTCAGGCGACAAAATCAAATGCTCAGCGGATAAGCTGACGAATATCGCATTATAGCATGTATCAATTCAAAACTACAACTCACTATGAATACGGAAGCGATAACTCAGACCAATAAGACCAAAGCGTGTCATTTGACTGACCGTCCTGCAGCCTCCTGCTACTGATCCGTCAGTCAGAGACAGCGCGGCGGCGGCGGCCACTTACCAGAGCATGTTGTGGACGTACATCCCCGAGCTGCGGCCAATGTTGATGTCATAGCACCACGCGTATACGGTGGCACCGTTGCCGTTGCGGTCGATCTCCATTCGCGCCTCGAACGCATACTGCTGCACCAGATTGATGTCACGTTCATCCAGCAGCGAGTACTTGACCTGCAGCACAAACGGACAAAACCGGGTCAGAGGTCGGCAGACACACACACGGACAAAACCGGGTCAGAGGTCGGCAGTCACACACACGGACAAACACAGCAGGGGTCGGAAAATGGAAGCTACACGCAGAGAGCGGGGTCAGGAGTGTGACAGACAGACAGACAGACAGACAGACAGACAGACAGACAGACAGACAGACAGACAGACAGACAGACAGAACAGAACAGACAGACAGACAGCAGACAGACAGACAGACAGACAGACCAGACAGAGACAGACAGAGACAGACAGAACATAGAGACAGACAGAGACAACAGAGAAAGACATGAGACAGACAGAGACAGACAAGAACTAGACAGAGAACAGACATGAGACAGACAGAGCAGACGCAGGAGAGCAGACAGAGACAGATCAGAGACAGCAGAAAGCAGACAGAGAACAGACAGAGACAGACCAGAGACAGACAGAGACAGACAGAGACAGGACAGAGACAGACAGAGACAGAACAGAGACAGACAGAGACAGCCAGAGACGACAGAGACAGACAGAGACAGACCAGAGACAGACAGAGACAGACAGAGACAGACAGAGACGACAGAGACAGACAGAGACAGACAGAGACAGACAGAGACAGACAGAGACAACAGAGACCAGACAAAACAGACAGAGATATGCAGTACAGAGACAGAACAGAGACCACAGAGACAGACAGAGACAACAGAACAGAGTTAGACACAGACAGATAAGACACCACACAGACAGAAGCACAGACTAGACACAGACAGACACAGACAGACACAGACAGACACAGACAGACACAGACAGACACAGACAGACACAGACAGACACGGATAGACAGAGACAGAGACAGAGACAGAGACAGAGACAGAGACAGAGACAGAGACAGAGACAGAGACAGAGACAGTCATAAGTCATTTATTCAGATACATCCACGTTGTGGTTTTTACGTATCCAGCGAGACGAGAGACAGAGCCGAGACAGAGACAGAGACAGAGACAGAGCAGAGACAAGTATAAGTACATAAGTCATTATTCAGAATACATCGACGGTTGTTGGTTTTTACGTATCAGCGAGAACAGTATATCATTGAGACGTGACAAAAGACAGAATACGAGACAGACAGACAGACAGACAGATCAGACAGACGACAGACAGACAGACAGTACAGAGCAGACGACATGACAGACAGACGAATACCAGACAGACAGACAGACAGACAGACAGACAGACACAGACAGACAGACAGACAGACAGACAACCAGACAACCAGACAGACACAGTGCGGGCCGGTCGGAGGAGTGAACATAAGCGAGGTTACTGTTTCGTCACACAGATATAAATACTACGTCCACGGACCACAGCACAGCCAGGCGTGCCTCTCGCAAACGGACCGGCAGCGGGTGCATACAAAAGGCATCAGCTTTACCATGCACCAGCGACGAAGTATCACCGCCACACAAGCACAGAGTTGTTGGTACAACTAATGTGATTCATGTGGTTGTCTACGATTGCCCGGAATGGACAACAATGTGGTGTTTAAAATTCACAACTTAGCTATTTGACGCGCGAATGGACAGAAGCCGCAGTTTACGGGAAAACGGTGCGGCTGCTGAACGACACATTGCAAAGGCACCACTAGACACCAAAGACTCAGTGTAGAAGGCCTTATAGAAAACATGACGCCGAGATGAGAACAATGATAGCCTTCGCTGTCACAACACTGCAAGAGGTGGGAATTTGACCTATAGCCACAGCACCATTCTACTGCGGATAAAAAAGGAACAATGGTGAATGGTGATTCAGCCGCAAAGACATACGCGCCAGTCGGAGCGGGACGGGACCTTGGCGATGTACCCGGTGCAGCCCGCAGAGGACACCACTGACGAGCTGGCTGATGGTTCAGTCACCGCTGGCTGGCTGATGGTTCAGTCACGACCAGAGAGCACAGGGCCAGACGCGAATATAAGCCAAGCGCCCCATAAAACAGCGCGCGCTGCGTGTTGCCAGCTCTGCATGTTGGCTGGAGCCGCTCAGTGGACTGCGTGGGATGGTCATGTCCGGTCAATGACGAGACTGAGGAGCGACTGTGGAGCGGGGTAGTGCTCTGTAGCGGGGTAGTGGCCTGGGGCAGGGGTAGTGCCCTGGCGCGGGGTAGTGGCCTGGGGCTGGGTAGTGCTCTGCAGCGGGGTAGTGCCCTAAGGCCAGTGACAGTGTAGTGCCCTGGGGTCGGTGTAGTGCTCTGGAGCGGGGTAGTGCCCTGGAGCGGGGTAGTGGCCTGGGGCAGGGGTAGTGCCCTGGAGCGGGGTAGTGCCCTGAGGCCAGTGACAGTGCAGTGCCCTGGGGTCGGTGTAGTGCTCTGGAGCGGGGTAGTGCCCTGGAGCGGGGTAGTGGCCTGGGGCAGGGGTAGTGCTCTGCAGCGGGGTAGTGCCCTGGAGCGGGGTAGTGCCCTGGGGCCAGTGACAGTGCAGTGCCCTGGGGTCGGTGTAGTGCTCTGGAGCGGGGTAGTGCCCTGGAGCGGGGTAGTGCCCTGGGGCTGGGTAGTGCTCTGCAGCGGGGTAGTGCCCTGAGGCCAGTGACAGTGCAGTGCCCTGGGGTCGGTGTAGTGCTCTGTAGCTGGGAGTGTCCTGTAGCGGGGTGGTAACAGGCGGCCATGCAGCGGCTGGAAGGCGGAGTAGGGTGTGACCAAGAGCAGGTACAGTAACGGCCGGTCCAGTGCAGTGACCGCCAGTCCAGTGACCGCCGGTCAGTAACAGTGACCGCCGGTCAGTAACAGTGACCGCCGGACAGTGACCGCCGGTCAGTAACAGTGACCGCCGGACAGTGACCGCCGGTCCAGTGACCGCCGGTCAGTAACAGTGACCGCCGGTCAGTGACAGTGACCGCCGGTCCAGTGACCGCCGGTCCAGTGACCGCCGGTCCAGTGACCGCCGGTCAGTGACAGTGACCGCCGGTCCGGCAGGCAGGCAGCAGCGGGCACTGGCCGGCCATCGCCGTTACAGCGTCACGCCTCCGCGCCAGCAGCGTGCCGTGAGAGGCACCGACCGACCGCCGGCCCGCAGGAGCAGCGAACCCGGCATGCCGACTCCGCTCACCACACAGTCACTGGTACAGTCACTGGTGATTCCCTGCCCACCCCACCACAGACACAGTCAGCGTACAGCTACGGCAGACAGGCAGGACACACAGCCTCTCCGCTCGCCGACTACAGCCATTACAGCGACAGCAGATAGGTACAGCAGCCCGGTAAAACGTCACCACGGCCACCAACTACAGCCATTACAGTGACAGCAGATAGGTACAGCAGCCCGGTAAAACGTCACCACGGCCACCAGCTACGGCCCACAGCGACAGCAGATAGGTACAGCACCCGAACGAACCGTCACCACGGCCAGGACTTGAACTCATGCTAGTTTGCGTCATCGGACAGTCCCGGGGGTGGAATGCCCTCGGGCTGGGTTGGTATATGGTATGATGGAAATACTCATATCCGTTACGTCGCATCCAGTCTATTGCATGATAATTTAAAATGCCAACATTATAACGTATGTGCTGGTAGATGTCATGGTACGTTTCCTCAAACCATTGTTTGCTTGGTTCGAAAAAATTGGAAGATGGCGTGAAATAGCGTGTCATTTTTCCAATTTTAACTACTCTTGCCTATCATTTCCACATTCACTTTTTAGAGTTCGAGGCATCGTGTCAGATGGTGTAGGTAGTCGTGTCAGATGGCATCACCCGTGTACCAATTGGCGTTTCTCCGTGCACTAAGGACGGGTGCCCGGGCCGGCACGTGCCCAACGGACGGGCCGGCGGGCGGCCGGGGGAGGCAGCTGTAGCGGGCAGGTGTCGCCCGTCTCTCTCTGCATGTGCGTTCGGTAGAGGGGAGCCGCTCCACCACCTGGTGCCCCACAGTCGCCCAGCGGCGGCGGCAGCTGACTGCGAGCGGGCGACGACCGGGTCCGCCCGCAGACTACCGCTCCACTGCTCACAGCTGCCGCCACCGCCGGCCGCCCACCGCCCGCCATCCACCGCCCGGCGTCCGCCATCCACCCGCCCGCCCGCCGGTCCGCTCCAGTACAAAGGACCAGTGCGTTCATAGCCGCACCCAGCCGGAATACGACGAACCGAATACCGACCGTTCAGCGAATCATACGCTGGGGAAAAGGCCGAGGTATCGTTCGTAGCGGCAACGTGATTTCGTCAACATCGATGTGGTCAAAAGGAATGTAGGGAAAATGCAATGTCGTACATCAAGCGGTATACTTCTGAAACATTGGATAGATAAGCGAAGCACAGTCGCCGTAAGGAACCTACGCTGCATGTTGAGCACGTTCACAAATTAGCGAGCATTGCATAGAGCGACGAAACAGCTAGCGTAGGCAGTTTCTGCAGCCCAGAGCTCAGACCTGGCGCCTCCCAAGCTAGTTCAGCTTGCCCCTTTGCATCGATAGGAAAGCCGCAAATGTTTTGTACATCAGACAGTTTAAAAACAATGTCAGCAGACGTGCTGCAAGGTCCTTGTTGACATAATAATACCAGCTGCCATTCTAAAATGCGATAGGATCGTGAGTCAGCTGGGTGGGTATCAGCTGTAGTTTCGTGTGAAAAGTGGAGCGGAATGGCAGGCTGGCAGCCATGTCTTCCTATGTGGGACCCTACCTGCAGGTTTGGCCACGTGTCTGGGAGACGAGTGCCCTAAATTACTCCTGTCTTCCCTAAATTATTCCTGTCTGTTAAGAATCCTAAAACGCCGAGTCTTCTCCATCTGCCTGTTTGGATTCCCCATCAGTGTTTCCATTCTCTCAGTTTGGAATCTCCGTTCACCCCGTTTTTCCTTCTTACCTGTCGGGAGCCCGCCCGATCCGTTCACCTGCCCGGTGTGTCTAACACCGTCAGCTTGGGATTCCCGTCCGCTCCGTCCGTGTTGTGTCTTTGTCTGCCTTGCGCGCGGCAGGCCTGCCCGCCCTGTCCAGACTGTATTGGGGACCAATGTCGGCCGTCTGTTACCATGCGCTCGGCAGGTGTGCAGTGTGGGGTCAGTTGGTCCTGGTCGGTCGGTAGGTCGGTCCTGGTCGGTCGGTCGCTCGGTCGGTCCTGGTCGGTCGGTCGGTCGGTCGGTCCTGGTCGGTCGGTTGGTCGGTCCTGGTCGGTCGGTCCTGGTCGGTCGCTCGGTCGGTCCTGGTCGGTCGCTCGGTCGGTCCTGGTCGGTCGGTCGGTCGGTCGGTCCTGGTCGGTCGGTCCTGGTCGGTCGGTCCTGGTCGGTCAGTCAGTCCTGGTCGGTCCTGCTCGGTCCTGGTCGGTCGATCGTTCGGTCACGGTCGGTCGGTCGCGGAAGACTGGCGAGCCACGGCGTGAGTTGACCGTGCCGGCTCCAGGGTCGCTCGGCTCGACTCGGCCCGGTTCCGGCCTTGGTCGGTTGATTGGTACACCGGCAGCGGTGGCCGGTGGGGAGGCCTGAGGCTGGTCCTATAGAGCGGCGCCGGGGACGGTGACGGTGACGGTGACGGTGACGCGAGACGAGCTTCCATACCCACCGTCCACCGGCCAGTGGACCCTATACTCCCCATAGAGGGATACGACCCTGATAAACGGCGCCACTGGCTGGTCAGACCTCGAGTCTGGTTTCGACCTCGACAGCTTCGACCGGTCAGACCTCGATAGAATTTAAGTTGGACGGCGCATTGACGCCCTCGTTGCATGGCCAGTCGATTTAGCGTTGGTGCAGCTACTGCATACCGTCCCTTTAATCACAACTCAGCGAATCTATACGGCCGAACACCACTTGTTCTATTCACTGCGTCACTGCGATTTACGATTGTATCGAGGACGTCGAGTGGCGCCCGGCTGAAGAATCGTCCAGGCGATGCGGATGAGAGCTAAACTTAAACCACCAACATGAGCAAATGATGCAACAAATATGAGCAAATGATGCAACAAACATGAGCAAATGATGCAACAAACATGAGCAAATGATGCAACAACATGCAGTCCTCATTTACTTCCCATCTTATCATTTTTCAGCCCCGAACGATCGCCAAAACAGTGGAAGGGCGCGAAAGGGAACAAAGCAAGCAAATGAGGCTCGCAGAAAAACCCTCATCTACCTGAAGGACCAGCTGACCGCCGCGCCGGACCGCCGCGTTCCACAATCCACATATCTCCAGACAGCGATAACCTATCACAGCCGCGGCGGCGGCGAGCAGCGCTGGTACCCGCCACCTCGTGCTCGCCGTGTAGCCGTCTCGTGGCTCGCTGTGTAGCCGTCTCGTGGCTCGCTGTGTAGCCGCCTCGTGTCTCGCCGTGTAGCTGGGGGGCGTTATCTGGTGCGGACGGCAGATGGCCGGTCGAACGGACCTGGCGGATAGACCGACCAGCAGGCAGCAGCAGCAGCGGGCCGCGGTGGCCACCTGTTGTTCGCGCCCCGGTACCGCGGGCCGGCCGGACGAGAGGGTCTCGTCTGGCCTACCTGGCGCCCGGCGCACAACACCACGCTGCCCGCACAGCTCAGCCGTCCGGCGGTCAGCTGAGCTGCCGAGCCGCGCTGAGCGGCCCGCCGGGTTCCCAGGCTCGCCGAGCAGCGGCAGACAGTGGCCCCAGATCGGCTGGGTTCCGAGGAGCACGCGGAGCGGGGAGGGACAGCAGGGGAGCGGCCGGCAGGGACGGGACCGAACGCCGGCCGGCGGGACTCGCGGCGTGCGCGCAGTACCCGCATAATGCCACCGTCAGCTGTACAAAGGCAGCGCCGGCGGCCGTCCAACCACGCTCCACAGTCCAGGGCCAGGCGGGCCAGTCCCCGCGACCCACAGTCAGCTGATTCCAGTTCTTACCCCGAGCGCAGTCAGGCCGATTGGCACAGTCCGATTGCCGGCCCCGGGCCCATACTTGCGCAGGACGATAAGATAAAATGCCGCAACGCACGACGACAGCGGGGGAAAAAACGACAAAACGGAAATGGAGACGATAGTCTGAGAAAAACCAGTCGTTATCAAACTGGTTCCCTCTGCGTGAGATAGGTCCACACGAATACCGACGCTGAGCGGAATACCAAGCAAGACATTACAACTCTTCGTCGACAGCCATAAAACCATTTAACGATGTGAAACATAGATAACACCGCATACAGAAACATGACAGCGACGCCGCGCACCACCATTGATCTTACGAAACAAAGCTTCAAAGAATGGAATCGTAAAATACCTCTCACGAGACAAAAATATAATACAACTAAAACGAATTAATGTAAAACGAAAACCAGACAGGGACTCCAGTTGATTAACGCGTCCGACTAAACCAGCTTCGCACAGCACCTCACACTGACATGGAGGCTCCTGCACCCAATCAGGACAGCTTGGACACCCCGGCCCGGCCCGACACCGGCATCGGTGCAAATCAGCGGCAGCGGCAGCAGCAGCGGCAGCAGCAGCGGCAGCGGCAGCAGCAGCGGCAGCGGCAGCGGCGGCAGCGGCAGCGGCAGCGGCAGCGGCAGCGGCAGCGGCAGCGGCAGCGGCAGCGGCAGCGGTACAGAAGACGGAGTAGCGACCGACCGAGCTGCCAGCTCACCAAAGCCCGATAATCGACCTCTTCCACAGCCCGCCACAGCCGCCGCCGCCAGCCCAGACAAAGGGCCAAGGACGCGGCCGGCAGAACGCAGCGTTCGGCGTCCGTTCTCCATTTCTCATCCCACAGAGGCTGATATTCTGATCCTCTACCGCATCGTCACATGCTGATATAACGGCGCGACACTCCATTTCCACTTCGATAATGACATACATACATTTCCACTTTGATAATGACATACACATTTGGGAGTGTCGGTGCGGCGTTTTGGAGTGTCGCCGGTCGGAGCGGACACACCGACCACCGAGGTCACTCAGCGCCCATTTCTTTCCACCTCATAGCCGTGACTACTTGGCACTGTCTCTTGCACGGTCAGTCGCCAGCGGCCAGTAGCCGGTGAACCCCGGCCTTCCGTCGGCACGTGACGGGCCAGCTCCACCCCGACAACATCCGTCCGTCTATCAGTGTCCGTCTATCCATCCGCCTGGCCATCCGCCATCCGGTCTGGACCCATGGACGGGCGGTGGCATCCCAGCTCTGCTACCATCAGCCCGGGAAGGAAATGTCCAACTGGGGAGCCGCCGGCGGCCGCCGCTGTGGCCGGCAGGGAGGGGCGGCCCGACAGAGGGGAGGGGTGGGTATCGATCAGCTGTCGCGCTCCGGCCGGTCAGAGGGGAGCAGTTGAGGCCGCCGGCCGCCCCGCACTGGGACGGCCTGGGACGACACGGCGGCGCGGGGCGGACCGCAGAATTCCGCACCCCGCACCCCGCCGGCCCCGAGCGGCGCGGGCAGGGTCGCTGATCCCTGCCCGAGCAGCCCCGCAACCAGAGGACACACAGGGGCAGAGCTCAGATGAAGCCAAACACTCTGCCCGAGCAGCCCCGCAGCCAGAGGACACACAGGGGCAGAGCTCAGATGAAGCCAAAACACCCTGCCCGAGCAGCCCCGCAACCAGAGGACGCACAGGAGCAGAGCTCAGATGAAGCCAAACACTCTGCCCGAGCAGCCCCGCAGCCAGAAGACGCGTCACAGGGGCAGAGCTCAGATGAAGCCAAAACACTCTGCCCGAGCAGCCCCGCAGCCAGAGGACGCGTCACAGGCGCAGCGCTATGATCCAGCCAAAATCCAGCCAAAAGACCCTGCCCAAGCAGCCCCGCAATAAAACCATGTAAATGTAGAGCATTCAGTGTGATTTTAATCTGTGACAATACAGATTCACAGCCTATTCGTCATTCTTTATCTGGATTTAGGTTACCAGAAAATATACTGAAATAACTAACTGAACTAACTAGGCGCGATGAATTAAAACGAAACATGTGTCATGTTGCCCTTGAAACAAAATACTCTTCTTTTACTAATGCCAAAAGTATAACAATATTAAGCATTTCAGCTTTCTCAAATCCAGTTCAAGTCAACACAATAGGAATAAACATATTGTTTCGTTTTCGAACAACATATTTGCGAATGAATATTCGTTTGCCCTGAGTTAGGATTTCCTTTTTCAAGGCCTCGTAACCACTACACCAAGAGGACGTTCGACACGAAGTGAAGTGTTTTTGCCACGAAGTGTAGTGTTTTTCGACCTTTCCAAAGTTTTTGCTAGTTGAACTGACTCCCCCTGATCCCTAGTCACCGACTCTCGCAGACATGGGCTCGGATCTCAGACACCTCAAATTTTGAATCAAGATTCTAACAACGATAACGGCAATACGGCACTAATATGCGTTGCAACTTCTTGCGTCTGGATCCTCCCTATTGTCTGTGCCTGTTGGGTTCGTTTGGCCATCAAAAACGTTAACATATAGCACGGGATCCACTTTGGATCCCTGAACCCCGGATCCAGGATCCCGAAGGCTATTTTCACGGTGTTCTGATTTATGATACTTCGATGGGCGAAAAAACTTGCACATGGAAAAAGTAAGCACGGAGCAATAGTTAGTTGACCATGTGCAGAAGTGCTATAGCCTATCGCCCGTCACCACAATGCTCATTCAAAGGCTAAAACGTCCGCGGACATAGCCCATGTCTGCTCTCACAGCAGATCATACGTCACGCTACCATGCCACGTGGCGTTGCCTATCTGCTGGTGCGGCGGCGGCGGCGCGGGACAGGGTGCGGCGGCGGCGAGGGACACTACTCCTCTGCTCCCTGCTCTGTGGTGCGGGACAGTACTCCTCTGCTCCCGATCAGTGGACCCCGGTCGGCACCTCTCCCCTCCACCCCGTCCGTCCCGTACGCCGCCCCGCTGTTTGCGGCAGCTGGGAGGGTCGGCAGGGCCGGCACGCGGCGAGCGGGGGAGGCTGTTGTGCGTTGTCCGTCACAGACCGCCACCGCCTCCACCGCCGCCGCCGCTGCCGCTCGCTGGTTCGACCCCGGCACTGACGCGGCCATGCCACGCCGCACCGAGCCGAGTCGAGCCGAGCCGAGCGGGGCGGGGCGGGGCGGGACCACGGCGGACGGACGGGACGGGTAGCGGGCGGCACACACAGCCAGGCCGACCCACAGTCCGTCTGCCCCAGTGTGTGTGTGTGTGTGTGTGAGAAGAGAGAGGAGCGCGGCCGGCAGTAATGACGGGCCGCGCGGCAGACACACGCCGCCACCGCCGCCGCTCCGCCCGATACCGAGGCCCCAGTACGCCTGGCCCGGGGGCCAGTACCAGCACCACACATACCGCCCTGAACCAGCACCACATGTACCGCCCCAGCACCACACATACACCGCCAGCCGCCCCACACGGCCAGCATACACGGCTGAGCCATGTCCTCGCTCGAACCGTGGATAATCTGAGCCTGCTGATAATCTTGTACCACTCTTCACACCTTTTGCAGTGTATCGGCCATGAGTGTGATCATCTTGTATTATGGGGTCATAGAACTTTCAAGAGATCCAAATGACAGAGGCGCAACTTTATCCATGCGACACTTTCTTGAGCAGGTTCCCAATATATTTGAGCAGATAATTGATGTCGTGCTTTTCAGGTAATACGGAATACCAAGTTGCGTGCTAACTGCTAACTGCTAGCCCATCTATCAACACGTCAAAGTTTCGATTATCAGCATTGCTCAGAGGATACCTTGTTAGCCAAAGAAAGAAACTAAAAACTCGCCTCGCAAGAACTGGCGTCCACCACTGCTGAACGCCTACGCCACGTGCGTTTGTCAAATCTTTAGCCCATAAACCCTTGAACTATGCCTGACAAAGCCGACTGGCTCGGCTCGAGTGCCGCGGATTTTTTGTCCGTGACCGATGTCCTTGCTGTGGTGGGTGGTGGCAGCAGCGGCGGCGCGGCGCGGTGCTGCGCGGCCCTGCAGCGGTACGCTGGACGGACATACGTGGATACAGTACCCGCCGACCACAAATCGCAGCGGCGGCAGGAGCGCACCGGAGCCAGTCAAGAGCGGCAGACACGCGGTCAGCGGCCGACAAAAACTGGTCAGCTGCAGCGCGGTCCGGCGGTCCGGCCGACTGTGCCGGTCCGGCCGACTGTGCGGAATAGTGGTGCCAGTTTCAGAAAACATTTGTCCAATGTCCGACCGATGTCCAAGACCATGGTCAGCTGTCCGTCCGAAACTGTCCGAAAATCATCGTTTGTCCGAAATTCGTCCGAAAGCAGAACAAAAGTGGATGATATGGAATTAAAAACATTCAGGGCATCATTATCAATATATGCATAAGTATAAGCATTTGTGTCAAATATCGCTACAGTTAAGATGTCCGAAAGCCATAATCATCATACATCCATTTAGGATATACAGGAAAATATTTACTGATAAAATATAACTGGGTAAGTGATTTTCACGACAAGCCATCTTTGGGTATTGGATGTCCGAAAATGTCCAAAGAAATATGCTTTTGTCCGTCCGAAGCCGAACCGATCTACAGAAAAATTATGATTTCCGAAAATGTTTGCACCGATTGGCACCACTAAAGCGGACCTGCCGCCCGCCACTCGCCACAGACAGCCGAGTCTTCATCCCGCCTGGTCACAACTCAATCCAAAGTTCGCCACCAGAAGAAAGAGCAGAACTTGGAAAATGCAAATAATGAGGGGTCGAGAACAGGCGGGAGGACTGATAATCAAAACGTCACATTCTGGCCAAAACTGCAGAAGGGACGGGTCTCTACGCAACACAAATTAAACCAGTAGGGTAGCGGCTGCACTTCAAACCAGAGTTCGTCTGCTGTGTGTGTCTCTGTCTAATCTCCATCTACGGCCGTGACACAGCCACAGACAGACATAGATACAACCAACAGCGCCGGGCGAACACAGACAGACATAGATACAACCAGCAGCGCCGGGCGAACCTGGAACAAACGGCCGCTAATCGATAATTGACGGACGCCGGACTCCCCGCAGCGAGCGGCGGCACTGCTCCTGGAAGGCAGGGACGCAGACGCCGGCACCAGAGAGCGACTGAACTGTCCCTGTGAAGGCAGGGACGTGTCCCTGAAAGGCAGGGACGGTGGCACCACGGAGGACCGACAGGGCCGCCGTACTGACCGCACGCACCACGCCGCACGGCAACGTCGATTGCCTGGCGACCTAGATGCTGTGGGAGCGTTCTCTCGGACGAGACCCTGGCGACGTCCCGTCGCGCTATGTGTCGTTGCCCTGCTATGGTCGAAATTATAGTTGGCATCAGAGGCATAAGAGGATCAGAGCTCGATTCACATAGTATGAACGAGCCGGCTCGAAACCGGTGATCGGAGCTTCCCACTACAGCATAGCGCTGTCTTATTCCTCTGATTCTACCTGAGCTGAGAAATAATCACCAATCAGCGAACTTTAACGAAGCAAGTTCAATTGGCAGAGGTTCGTCACACCAACTGCTTCCATTTCCATTTCGGCCCAATCGCTCTTGCAGATTCATCAGACTCACTCTCGCAATCCCTAGGAAATCGGTGCAAAACACAGCGCATTCCCGTGCCCTTGGCACTGAGAGCGCCTCCAGTCCGGCGGCGGCGGCGGCGGCGGCGCGGGCGGCGGTCGCGGCGCGGGCCCAGTTCCGGCCTGGTCACGGTACCTGGCCACAGGAAGCGGCGTCCACTCACCCCGGCTGCGCTGCGCTGCGCCTGGGATCCGCCGGCGGCGGCCCCGCGCCGCACACGCCATCGGAAGCAGCCGACCACGCCGCCGTCGTGACCGCGGGGGGCGGGGTCACTGCGGCGCGCCGCGGCAGTGGTGTTACAGGGAGCGACGTGATGCCGCCGCGGCCGACATGGTGTAAAAAATGGATGGACTTGTCACATGGTTCACCCCCACGCGCGGTCCAGACAACGGAGCCATTCTGGTAGGATTTCGAGATATGCTCATTGCTCATGCCCTTAGAAGCATTCCAGAGCCACTCAGAAAGTGGTTTCGTTGCTTTTCGAACATTCCTGGTCTTTAAGAAAGGAGAGTTTCACGTTTTTAATACGAGGCGTAAAAATAAGATGAACAAAAAATGAGTAAAATTAGTAAAAATTAGTAAAAATGAACACAAAAATATTGTAGAGTAGACAAAGGAAAACTTTGGAAAAAATGGACATGCCTTTAACTTGGCTCGTACCAAAAATATTTGAGGATGATGATGACGATTGGGGCTTTAGGGCACCGCAAATATTTGAGGATGAATCAATATTTTACGAGCATTTGACTACGTGACAATATCTCGGACTAATAGCGGGCGTATGAGGTCATCAGTCCTGAATGCATGTCAACGTCATGCCTTTAGCATTGTCTTACAGGTTCCGTATCACGTAACCAAATTCCCAGTAAATTACTCATCAAGGTCGCCATAACGCGACAGCAGACGATGCTGTGACGTTATAGCGACCTTGATGGGTGATTTACTGCATTGACCAAGGATTTGGAAGAAATTCTTAAAAATGAACCTAATACACACGCGCGTGCATGTGCATATTGCTGTGCGCAAATGGAAGTAAGTAGGAAGTCGATTAACCCTCGCCTTACGGGAGCTTTTCTCACCTTCGTCCCTACGGGGGAGGGGGGGGGTCCTGAAGATGGATTCCCCCTGTTAACTTAAAAAACCAAGCAAACATAGAGCAACGCGATAAGAACCAGCATGCTTGCCTGTCATGTGATAAAATCTAGCGGTGTGCAATTTGTTAGGTTTCATGGTCATTGGGTGAACTTCCAGGTCAAGTGAATGACCTCGACTCAACAACGTCCATATTAGCGATTTTGCTGTCAGAAGATCTCAAAATTATAAATTGATAAGTGTAACTTAGGGTGTGTTTTGACTTTTGACCCATCAAATCCTGCGGGGATTCCGGGGAATCGGTAGAAGAGTGCCTTCTACCGATTCCCGTAGAGCTACCAGGAATACCAATGTTTAAGAACATTGCCGAGCTGCGGTAGAGAAATGCCCTCCGGAGATTCCAGAGATTCCCGCAGGGAGTGTGACGGTCAGAACACAGCCTGAAAAGACATGTTCCTAGACCATTTTGTCTCAGAAATACAAAAAAATATATGTTTTTGTTCGTATCTGGTCAACAAAAGTAAAAAAGGATTTAACAAATGACGTCATAAGTTTCTTACACTTACGGAGCCATCTCTCAGTCAAAAATAGAGATATTGTTTTAAAAAATCCGTTTTTGCAATGTCCATGCTCACTGCTCAGTTCTCTCACATATATTCCGGTTTTTAACAACTTTAAAATTTTGATTTTGAAGTGTTTAAAAAAATAACTTTTGGGGTTAACCCTATTAGTGGCAGGGGGGGGGGGGGCGGATTCCGCCCCTCATGTTTTTCTTAGATATCTCTGGAAGTTGGAACGGCTGAGAGTAGCCTCATGAAATTTTGGGACTTTCCTAGAATGGTTTTCCATCTAGAGTCCAAATTTTGAGTTCCTGACTTGAACAGAGGTGGTTCCAGGGACCAGTTTTGGGAGGATCTGTCGGCGACATTTTACGATTATTAGAAAATGCGATCTTCACGGCTTCTACCTAACTGCCTTAAAGGGA